>WSXT02043390.1:0-27870 GCA_011762715.2 Neuroterus valhalla | reverse complement strand
TATATCACTCCTCAGAGAATAAGGAGGAGGAGGAGATGATAATTTTCAATTTTTTTTCTCTTTTCACTTCAGAAATATTTCCTAGAATATTCAAACTATTCTGTCCCTTCCAACAGACGGATAAATGGAATCTTCCGTGAATGAGCAGTTGGTCCTGCTGTGTCAGTGACAAATGACTTTTACGTGTTTGAATTGCTCTAAATTTTATTCGAGATAAGCTCAATCAAAAAAACATGAGAAATACTCTGACCTAACTTGAATTCGCATGCACGACGAAAGAGAACTCTACCATATTGTACAGATACCTGCAAGTTTAGGATCAATGCAATATAGTAACAGACAGATTCATAAGGTTAGGAAAGCTGAGCATAACAATCATAAAAACTAATACACATGATGAATTTCGTGGCAGTGAAAATGAAGAATCTTTACACATTTCCAGAAAAGGTTTAGTGACATTTAACAAGTATTTTATCGATAATAATAAAAATTTTGTGATGTATAGGGCCTAGTTTTCTATTGTCTCATAGTTTATTGGAAGATCTTGTGCTATTAACACGATTCGGAAAGAGTCTGAAAGAACAGTACTTGCTGTGATAATGTTTTTTAATAAAGATGTAACGCCTAATGAAATACATTCATGTATAAAAATATCAAAGACATTGAAGTAGGAGTAAAATCAGAGGTGGTATTACGAAGGCTTGTACCAGTAAAGTGGTATGAGGATATTGGATATTGCTGAAGATCCTTTTCCATGGCCATTTGTGCATATTTGCATGTATTGCATTTCAGGACGTCATATAGAACATTCTATCGCGTCATAAGAACATTCTTGGAAGCTTAGCATGGACAAGATCCACTACAGTTCAGAAGAGTCTCGAAATTGGTAAGGGAGGAATTTGTATGCAGAAGCGGCCCTGCTATACCACTTTCGCGAAATAGAAAGGGAGGATTTTTAGCCAAGATTCCTTCCCTAACAACTTCAAGACCATTTGATTGATGTAGTACTTCATGCTATGCGTGCCACAAACTAAATCTACAAGAGGGATTCTAAGCTCATTCTAAAAATAAAAATCTTCCGATGGTGAAAATGTCGATGCGTATGCCGTCTGAGACAGTATGAATTTCTATTGAATTGTATGCTCATCCTTCCCAGCATCTTTCACCTCATGTTTGGAAAACACATTTTGCCAGATGCACGTTAGAGATCCGAAATCAATTCAGGGATGAACCTGAAAGAAGTATTGATGATTCAAATTAGTCGAATATTCCTTAATTCGGTGTGAAATATGGATTTCTCATTGAGAATATCCGAAAACATTCATGCTCTAAGTCGTAATATATACGATGACATATTTTGGAAAATTTTCTTTTATCCGCTAAGGATACACTCAGAAATAAAGTATTTTTTGTCCCTATTGAAGAAACCACTATTTCCGAAAATAAGCAATTGTCAGTGATTGTCAGAAGGACATAAGCTGAGACTATTTCACAATATTTTTACATCTCACATTAGGCAAAATCCCTTTCGGGGTAAGTAAGTAAAAATGATCTCATTTTTAATCTCAATTTTTCAATCCAAAAGCTTCGCGAAAGACGCGGTATTTTTAGCAAACAGGGGCTTCAATTGAATTAATAATTAGAAAGAATATACGCAAGTCCACCTCGGCAACATGAGGGGTAAGACCTGATAAAAATAATACACAGCAAAATTAAGGCCAGCCTGTTTCTGCTTCCAAACGAGACACTCGTCCTGTGCAACATTGCTCCGATACGGGCTGCTTCCTGATCTGCCTACCCTGTGCAAAGAGTTTCACGAAGACATTAAAATGATCCACTAAGCGATATCCTTACATGGGCCACTTAGTATCCAAAATCGTTCGTTTCCGGCTTCGCTCTCTTTCTTAAATACAATTGCTTTCCAAACATCCCTAGCCTGGCATACATCTCTTGCTTCTTCAACATCCATGCATCTTTTCAAACAAACTCTTCTATTTCTACGGTTCTTTGTGTTTCTCATCTTTTGGGTCTCATCCACACATTCTATCCATTCTTTCTTTGGTCTGCCTCTAGGTACGATACCATTCACCCTACCTAGAAACGATGCGAGTCAGGTACCTCATCTGGCGAGCGACACGTGAATGTTATACTTTCCCGATTGCCTGGCTAGCGTTGCTCCAAGACTTATTCTGCGGCTACGCTCTAAGTCGACATAGGTTTGAAAGGCTGCGCGCATGCGTCACGTGCCCTATACGACTGCGATTGGCCAAATGACATATTAAAAACAGAATACGAAATCCATCAAAACGTTTATATTGTATTCAATTCGAACCCAATTATTGGGCTCCAGCAAAATATTCGCGGGCCAATAACCACGTGTTAGTATTAACTGATCTAACGATTACTTCGAAACTGATTCAATTCCACACGAATAACTGCATGTAAGTTAAAAAAATTTTTGAGCATTCAATCCCTATTTTTCTTTCTGCAGAATCAAGTCGCCGCGCCCTCGGTCTCACCCCCATAGGCCGCCCGCCACTTCACGATATACCACCACGTTGTTATGTTCCCGAAGGATCAGATCGCTTCGAAGAAGTGGTCCGTGATTCTAAAGCTTACGGAGTACGCGTTGGTCGAACAGTTTACCCTTATGGGACATTTGTTATCGACAGAGGTAAATTGGAAATAAACATTACATTAAGCAACCCTTGCTCTTAACTTTTTCCAGGTTTTCAGCACGAGTTGAAAAATTTTGGGATAAGAATTCATATCCTATAATACAAGTCATCATTATTGGTTAGAAATATACCGTATTGGATTGAATTTAACTGGTTGAAAGTTCGTTTACTCTTTCTTAAGAAGTAATTTGAAAGAGTTGCAATATATTCTTTAAATTTTTGTTTTGAAACAATTGTTTATTCTATTGGAAAATTTCATGTTTTGTCCAGTTGAAACTTACCTTCTCAATTGCGAATTCTATTTTACGAATGGGATATAATTTCATCTTTGAAGAAATTCGCAATTTCAGCCTGAAACTCGAATACTTACTGTGAAATTCATCTTTCCACGTTGAAAAGTACACATATTTGATGAAATCGTTTGTGTTCTGTGAATATTGATTTATTTTGTTAGTCTTATTTTTGGATGAAAAATTAAAGTGTCTTGTGAAAATTTGTCCCTCCTAAATGTATTTCATTTTTATAGTTAAAAATTCATCTTTTTCGTTTGTGAATACATATTCTTCGGCTTAAAATGATCTATTTGGTTGGAATATGACTTTCTTATGGAAAGAACAAGAATCGGTAAAGAATCTATTCTGAACACTCATGCATAGTGGCAACTAAACTCATAAGAATGGCGAGAAATTGCATAATTAACATTCTTGTCTTGATAGAAATCTCGTACAATCAAAATAATATTTTTTTCAACGTATCCATAACTAAATTTCATTGATTTAAGTATTCCTTTCTCTCGGCATAGATGGCGTAGATGAGATTCAGAATAAAAATAGACATTCCAGTTTCTAGTAAGATTATTACGGGACTTCCAATGGAATATGATTGGTCAGTTTTAATTCAATCTAATTTTCAATCCTCTAAATAATTATTTCATTTTTCCCACATGATTAGAGGGTCTACCGCAATTTCCATGGCCGCTTCTCAATTATCTAGACAGAGATTTACTCAGGCGTGACGCAACCAATATTGGAAGATACTTTGACTACCAGATGAACAAATTGCAGGGAGGCAGGAGAATCGGTAATTCAAAAACTGAAACATAATTTGAAATGAAAGCACTTGAACTTCAAATTGAGGAATGTGTCTGGCATAGCTTCTCAAAACTGTGTGGCACTCCACTATGAACATTTAGGGCCATAAGAACCATTTACAGCAGAAACGTATATGTATCATTCACTGTGGAAATGAGAAATGGGGTTTGTTAAGGAACACTGGCTCGCCACAAGTCAGTTGAATCTCGCTGTCCCATTCGAGGGCTTGTCAGGCAGCTAATTTGACTTTTTCTATTCAGGGTCTGGTTGAATATCAATATGGTTTGTATGATTTTTGTACACTGACTTATGCTCACATTAAATGAGATATCGAAATAAAAGTTTGTGAATTCAAAGAAAAGACACTAACAATCTTAAACGAGATGAATTGTCCATAATGTCCCTCATTCAGTTTGATGAACTTCTACCAAAATATCTCCTTCCATGTGGGCAGGGATTGGTGTTAAAGGATCGTCCGTTTGATGAAGTAGGAAGAAGCTCCCTACAGCGGATAGTTTCCTACTACAGTGTTCATTTATATTCAGCAGCGAAATGCCTTGAGTAATAGTATATTGTATCATCAGACGGAAAACATGTGTTTCACGCAACAAGGCGGATGTTTTGTGTACGAGGCTGGGGGCGGTTTCGCGCTTGCTATCGCCTCGTAGAGAAAACATCTGCCTCGTCGCGTGAAACACATGTTTTCCGTCGTATGAAACACTATATTTTATTCAAAGTCGGCGGTTTCGCGCATTTTTGTAGGGCAAACATAATTCTCACTTTAAAAAAACATGACAATCAGCTGGTGCGGTGTGTGTGTGTGTGTTTTTGTGTGTGGATCGCGAAACATTGATACTGCGCCGTTTAGGGAGTTTGCGTACTATGTACCGTACCAAAAACATCGACTCGCTATATCTAATATGACAGAGTGAAAATGGAGAGGGAATCTCATTATTTGACATGCGCGAGTTGTCGATTTCAGCGTATTGCGGTCCGGCGGCTCACAAAAAATCCTCCACTGAATCGTGCAGTTTCCGCTCCGTGTTACCGACGGAAATGCGCGATAATCGTTCGATTTTGAATAAACCTAATTCACGCATTTATCATGATTTACGTTGACAAATTTGCATCATCAGAAGTATTCCACGTCATACTTGATAAAAATAATAAGACTAAGCACTTAAAACTCTTTCTGACATGATCAAGAAGGTTTGTCTCAAACTATTAGGGTCACCAACTCCCCGGGTTTCGCCCGTAGACTACGGGTTTAAGTATCGGTTTCCGGGTCTCCGTGTGAGAACTTTTTTCACTGGATTTCACCACTAGCCTGGTAGCGGTTATTTTCTTACAGATATCCCATGATAAAATGAAAATTTTTCCCATCATCAGACAAGTTGTTGCTGACAAAATAGGACTTGACTACGGCAAATCTTCAGAAAAATATTTGTTGAAATTTTTTCAAAGTTCCTTTTTTTGCTCTGCTCCCCTCCCCTCCACCATCCCATCCACGGTCAACGCATGTCTCCGGGCTAAGCTACTCATCGAGGTGGTAACCCTACGATCTATAATAATTTTTTTTCAAGTATTTACAATTTTTCGATGTGATTGAGCTTGATAATAAATTGTCCTTGGTCATTGAACTTCCATGTACTTTAACTCAGAATCTTCCGTTCTATGCCAGGAAATTAAAATAAATATATTCCTCCAAACTGTTTGTTTTCGAACTATGGATACGAGAGTCATTCCTACAGTGGATTTCCATAAAAAGTTTTGGGGATAATCCATACTCATAGGTTAGTACAAGAATAGCAGAAGACAGAACCAGCTATACCTTGAAGCTCGAACAGAGGTATAGTAGATACATAGGTTCCTAGCTGCAGCGTAAATATGTATGTAACTGAATGTGCATCGCGAATATAATACAAAAGATTTGTAGCTGCATTCATCTCTGAAAGATGAGTGCTCGTAATTAATATTATTTGGATAAAAAATTTAGAAAAACATGTATAGTTAATGTGCCGTGGCATAAGTGTGTAACAATGCGTGGTATTAAAAATACGAACAGGAATATAACCTACAAATAAGTTTCATAAATTGGATAAATGTTTCAGAAATTGCAGAGAGATCTGCAAACTATACGTTTATACCTCATTTCTAATGACGAACCTCTATCGCGTACAATGTGAGTGAAACTTTCTCATTATCATGAAGGAATTTTGTATTCTCTTATAATTGATATTAATTTCCGAATTCATCTGGTCTTGTTAGAAAACAGTGCGAACCTAAAGAATAATTGAATCTGGAAGTCGTGAAGATGTACACTTATGAAGCATTCAGCGATTATATCTGGTTTTAAACTGAAGCTCATCATACTACACCTGCTCAATATTTTATCCGGATTTTCTCCGCACGGGAGTTAGAGTACACCAAGTCCAATTCTGAAATTTTGAAGTTAATGGTATTTTTAAATTTAGATCGCGGAAAAGGATTTTTATTATTTTGTTTCTATTGAACTGATCTGCTAATGTACGAAGCAATTGACAAACATTCCTTAGCGACCTCTATATTCCAATCTGAGCTTGATAAGTATTGACGTTAAGTGACAATTCGAAAACATCATTGAATTCTGAATAAATATTCAATTTAAGTTTTTGCATATTTTTAAAACGTCAATAAAACCGCATGATTTCTATTATTCAGTATTCAATCGTATGCGGCAGTACGAATAATGATTCTTGATCACTTTTTAAGCAGAATAAACCTGCTTTATGAATACTTCAGTTTTCAAGTTTGTTGGACATGCTCAGTATAATTCCGGATATAAGTAGATTTTATTAACTTTATTCATTTTATTAACAAAAAGTAAGCTTTGGCAGGAGTGTATCCAATGGGAAACCTAGGCGAACAGGAAAAAGTAACATCTTAACTTCTTCACATATACGAGAAGAAATTCCACGGGATTCAGAAGTTAAAGCTGCCAAGCGTCGATCAAAGAATATGATGGTTTATGCTTCAGATGACAAAAAGTCTAAACAATTGAACAAAGAAAACATTCCACAGTCAGTCAAAGACAAGAAATTAAGGCCAAAGGTTACAAAGGCATACATGAGGGTCCATGCCAAGAATAGAAGAAATAAAAAAAAAATCTCACGAAGCAATATGCGTATAGGGTATTTTTCTTTATTTCGAACTGGACGCTTAAACTGAAAATATTGAATAAGATGCAGAATAATGAGCGTTTATTTGAAGGACTTTGTATTACTCAATATTTTCTTCCAATAATAAATCGTTCTTCCATATGCTAGTTAGTTATATAGTTGTTGACAGTCACGAACATTTGTCGAACTGATTGTTTCAGGTGGTACAACAACAATATTTATATCATGCTGATTAATACTATTTGTGGAAAATTGTTATTTATCTCCTCTAATATATATAATTATAAATGATAAAAGTATAATACTCCCAAAATTTGCAAAATAAAAATCTCATAAAAAACCATGAGTGATTATTCATCGATTCGTGAGGACAAGTTGACATCTTTGAAAATATTTGTATAATTTTACAAAATCGGCCCAAAATTTTTACTCTTAAAGGGAATATTTCCTCTGAATTCTTGATTCATTCTAGGAAATCATATCCTAATTTTTATCCAATCTTAGGATCAAAAAATTTTTATTGTCTTTACAATAATCAGTAAATATTAAACATTGATCTCTCAATTTTTTATTTTTTTCATAACTCAACGTAAACAGCATTTAGAATAAAACTTTTCAAATTCTTGCAAGGCTGCGGAAAATCTTTTGATAACATTTTTAATATGAGAATAACCCCCCGCCATAAACTTAACTGTAGAATAGCCCAACTGGAAATGATTGAGATTTTTCAAATAAAAAGTAGAGTGGTCGCGGGAACGCCGACAGGAGCTTTGCTCTTTCGCGTTGAAAGAAAAATCATAAATTTGATTGTCATTTCATTCATCGATTGGAAGAAAACAGCTATCCTCTCACTTTATGCATACATGCACGCCAGTAAAAGAAATATTGTAGCAGGAAGTATAAAGTTGATCGCAATCAGAGATTCATATTTCAAAGAAGTTAAATTATTAAAGTTTGTCAGTTTCAAGTGTTATATGCAGACATAAACAAGTCCGTGTTCAATACACACGCGACGCGTCGAGTGTGCGCCGTGTCCCCAGCAAGAGTGAGGACGGGCAAAAGGAGGAGAAACGTGAGAACGGAGAGAGTCGCAGAGTCTACTGTACATATACTACACTGGCCTTCAGAACGGGAGGGAGGGAGAAAGAGAGAGGGAGAGATAGCTGCGTTGGTGCCATGCTATAGACATTTTCTGTCGAATTTTTCGTGACGCGGACAGGGTGTTCCCGTTTTTCGCAGTTAGGTCGCCTCGCTCAGAGTATATGCATACCCTCCCAACATAAGCAAAGCTTAAGAAAACCATGGTGAAGACTTATTCATATGAAATCTATCGCTGCGCGGGCACATTCACATTCCGCGGTTTGCTTCGCTCGCGAGTTTGAGCGCGCCTACGGAACGCGTCTTTTGGGTCTTACACTTCATGCTCATTAAATGAATTCGCGCTACGCATGCACAAAGTTGCAAATATTTCATAACTGAAAGGAACCTCTACTTCCAGAAGATTGATGAATTTGTTATGATTTTCATGAATAACAGTTTTCAATCAATTGGCTCAAGGTTCTATCAGCCTAAAAAAGAGACAATTTCATTACAATACTCGCCATTGAGATTCATATATCGCATAGTTTGGTGGGCAAATGGAACTTTCAGTTTTGATATGACTTTTCATAAACTGAACAAAAACTGTGCATTTCTACATTTTTTCCATCTTGCATAGTTTAAACAGAATTATGAATTTTCGATTCATGAGGAGCTTTTTCTATGGGTGAACCCAGAACCATTGGTTGCAAATAGCTGGTTAACGAACTTGGTTCTTTCAGGCCTGAGAAAAGTATGCCAAAACACCATCCAATATAATCATTCTTTGAAAAGTAAGAAAGTTAACAGATTACAAACAGACAGAACGATAAACACATTTGTGAAAATTGTTTATCTTGATTCAGGGCGTTTTGAAACATGGAGATTTCTTTTAATCCGCGGAAGTTGATTTTCACGAAAAACCAATATTTTCTCATTTAAAATGAGAATGTTGTAGTGGATTTACCGGACAGATTTGTAAATCGATGGGAAATAAGCATGCGCGTCTACAAAACTCGTTTTTTCTTGTGCTTTCTTCTGCCAATTTTCCATCTAACGCATACACTCTGCGCTTGAACAAGAAAGAAAGCTTCAAGCAATGTTCCAGTGTACGTGAAAGAATGCTTTGAACGTATTTTTTTCGAACTGGTTATAGAAAGAATTTTGATACGATTGGAAACTTTGCTATTATATAATCGATAAGATTAATAAGAAAAGAAAAATAATAAATTCAGTAGTGCTGTGGCAAGCCATTACAACAGATTATCTTCTCATACATTGTTCCTTTTCCAACGCTATCCAGGTTTGGAGACACCTGAAATCGATGTAAACCTTCTTCTTTCGTCCATTCCGATACACTTACCGAAAATATTTTGATTCATATGTTACCAACATAACTAGATGATCTGTCAGTTTCTGACTCATTGAATGTAGCAAATTAAAATTTTGATTCATTGAATCTCTGTTTCTATTAAGCAGTAGAATGCTAAAATTTAAATATTTCAAGATCCAACTGCTTATTTGCTAATTCAATGAAAAATTCTTCTGATTTAGCGAAGGTGAATGGTAAACCTGTGGAAGTTCAACCTAAAAATGGCGATATCCTGCTGCGCGAAGGCCAAGTTTTCGCAATATATGAGGACGGATTCCACCCATACATTTTACTCCCACGTCTGGTGAATCATATCAGCATAAGAAACAATCATCCTACTACAGAAGAATTTTTGTCCGCAGAAGGCCTGACCAGAGAACAGTTCGAGGAGCTTGGTCTTCAAAGTCACTAACCGTTATAATCAGCTACCTTAAAAGTTGGACATAGTAATGTTTCGGACAACATTTAACAATGATATAACTTTTTATATTGTGAAAGGAACGAGTTAGGATAGTTCTTTTGAAAGCCATGGAATGTGACGATCAAAAGTAATAATCATGATCATAAATGTAAAAAAAGATGACCGATTCGTCCTAAAAAACACAAAAAGATGATTAAAATTTCGACTAAGAATTATTATATACACATATGGATGTTTTTCTGAACATACATGTACTTGATGAGCGCTTCAATTTATAATCTAAGGAATTTGCAGCGTTGAATAGTCAAGAATACTCACTGTGCGGTTAAAGTTGTACCGGAGTGAGAGCCAAGTGATCAGAATTTGATGAAAATTGATATACGTATAGTTCACAGTGCTATACACCACCTCAATTAGTCTTGAGAAGATCTAGTCGCTGGGTGTCGAGTTATAAGTTTTAAAATTTGGAAAGAAATGCATGGGCTTCCATGGCAGCGCGTGCATTTGTACTCTATCATCCTCCAAAAAATTATTCGTAGTGAAGGGATCGATATAAGAATTACGTATATTGTAGAGTAGGACTTCAAAGTGCAGTACGCGGAGTTTCAGTTGGCAGCGGTATCGGAATGCAACGCCCAAGGATAGGGCACAATTATACCACAATGAAAATACTAAATCTTGCTTCAGTACAACCTCAAGATTTTAATCCGAAGCTAGCGAACGCAAGGCCTGTCAGTGAGCCAGCGAACTTGATCTGACTCAGTAGAGAGTAGAGTTTCCTACCAGGTTCTGTATATGCTGTTGATTTCTGACAAGGTAAGGGCCAGACGTGTATTTTCTTTATATTTTTGAAGATAAGAGTTCATTGATGGAAGATGTATTTGTCCAAGCTCCCATAAGAATGTCGGCAAAATTTCGCAAGCACATATAATCTTTCATCATATTGCATTAATAAATTTTCCAACTCTGTAATTTAAAAAAATAATTTAAGTACCATGGAACTTATAGTCCATACTTTCTTCGATGAAATCTGATCAAGAAGAATTCGAGCAGGAGTTGAGTGATTGGAAACCAAAGAAGTTCCTGCCGTTCAATTTCTTTGATGATGAAGAAACAGAAAGCATTTTCGAGTACCTAAATGACAAGGCTAGTGCACTTTAAAGAGATGAAATGCAAGAAGAATCAATTCATCTTATTGATTCAATTTCTATGTGGAGTTATTGCAAATTGTTTTTATACTTTAAAGATAATATAACAATTCTCATTATTCCAGCAACAGAATCCTTCCGAATTTCGAAGAAAATTTCGCAATCTATTACAAACCAATATCTTATAAATAATTCACCAGAAAATTTCTCCTCCTAGTTACCGCAGTGTATTTTTATATCGAAGATCAATTTGCAATTATTTTACGTATCCTGTACTTGAGTTACCTACATACACTTCGTTTCCGGCCAATCAGGTCTCATCTCATTGCTGAAAAAGTCAACGACGCTTCAATTTTGGGATCTTTTTGGAGCGCCGATTATCTATGTGAGATTTCTTTTCCTAAAGGAGTGAGGGTGTGGAGAATCTCACCCTTATATCTTGCGCAAATATCACCTTCTGGAATAACTGTCTTAGACATGCTGATGAATACTAATTTCAATTGTAAAATTCATTTTCCATACTTTTATTAACATAACATCTTCCTTGTTCCTTGTGATATACGCCTTAATGGTATTGAGCCAAGAAGGTAACCCGCCCTTCACTAGGCTACTAGAAACGTTCTCGGACTGCAGACAAAGGATAAAGAATTGGAGGTTTCTGTTGAATACGGGGACATAACTCAATAAACAGTCGCGAACACTGGTCCAGAGATGGACTTGAAGAGAAAAAATCTAAGCCAAAGCGTTCACAATCCTGCTGAGAGGTGCTTTGCAGCAGAGTGTGATGTGACGAATAGTGTGTCTGAGGGATATAAGGTTGCCTTATGGAGTACACAGTTTTGATATTATACTTTTCTAGCTGCTTGTGGGAACGAAAACATCTTAGAAGCGCGTTATGGCATTAGAGCATCGAAGAGAAGTGCGAGAGAAGGCTTTGTAAATGTCAAGGAGCATCCTCAGACAATTCAAGTATTCAAAACTCCAATTCAATGATAAAACTTTACATAATTTACTTCGGCTGACTTCTCCAATTCTAAAGGACATGAAGGTGATCTGCCAGTTGAAGAAGAACATGTTCCTTCCAGTCAGGGATACAGTATCACGAGCGCTGTTTCGGTTAAGAAAACAGAGAAATTAACTCCAGCATTTCCAATATCATGTGGAAGACGGAACAAGGAGCGTTGAAAGAGCGCTTGGTATAAGGCTCCAGGAGGTTCAGAATACCATTGGAGAGGAAAAGGGTATCGCCAATGTTAAGAAGAAGACGGATGTCAATGTCGAACTATCGTCCTTACTCACATTTGGAATGAGGGCGACACAGCTCACCGACAGTGTCGTCAAGCACAGCACGCCAAGAATTGTCCACAAAAACGTGAAGACTTGGGTGTAGGTGCTATAAGCATATAAGCGACCAAGGGTTCCAGCTACGTCGGAGAGCTGAGAGATACCTAAAACGCGGTGAAGCCAGACACCATTAGTGTAAAAATCTAAGGTGTGCTGCATACCCGAAGTAGAGAAGTTCTCATTGGGTTTGGAAGTAAGGCTGATGACAGGAACAAACTGTCATTGGCCATCAAAGAGGCAGTCAGCAGCAAAGGACACGTGCGTGTGATAGTTTCCGGAGTTAAGGTTAAGATTTTTAACTTCTAACCCTCAACAAAAAAGCGGAAGGTGGAGAGACTCTGATCAGCAGTTTTGATAACCTCATGGCGTCCGATTACATGGCAAGTCTTAGAAAGAGGGCCTCCAGGGGTAACACCTGAAGGTAAAATGCGTGTCCTGCCGCGTGAGAGAAAGGGTAGAAGTTACCTGGTGCTACCGCTATCAGGGTCGCGGCGACATGGCAGCACCCAGCAGCACCAAAATAATTTTCTTCCTATTGAAGAATTGTTTTACACCCTGCCAAGATGGAACTGTGAGGGCCGGAGAGTATATATTTTGCGTTGCCAATTTAAGATCATCTTTTATCTCACTGTGTGTTACTGATTTCTTTTTTGAATTCCAGAACATTAAGAAGGCTATGATAAATGAGGCATTTTGGAATGATATTGTCGTTCAAAGGTTTCACATATATTTTTATTGGAATATTTGTTTATACTGTCTCCCTGTTCCGGGTTTTGAGAGTCTTGGCATAACCTTCTCTCTATTCCTTTGCACACCTCACCACTAACTCAGGGGTGAGGGAGACCTACAGTTAACGGTGGGTTCCGAACCACCAAGAGCAACAGCTACTTAATACTTGGAGATATTAGAGAACTCTAGAGGTACCGGGCTCACGACTCTCCGTGGCCCGCCGAAGCTTTTCCAGAGTGCGAGGCGGGAATCGAACCAACAACCAGACAGTAGCGTGGGTCCAAAGCTCATGCCTTAGCCCCCACGACCAACTAACAACTCCACCTGAGCAAGCACTTCAAATAGGTATAACATCAAGAAATCAAGGGAAAGTCGTCAAAGAAATAAAGTAAAAATTCAGTAATTTCACATACACGCAAAAAGCAACGCACCGCTATAGTCGACGCTACAGAGCAGAGTCTATAGAGTCTCCCGTGCGTCTCTCGTGCGTGCGTCGCAGATGCCCAGCTAATGCTTCTTCTCATTGTGCAAGGAACTGCTTCTTAGCACGCGTATATCTGTGCTACGCACTGCCCATGCGTGTGCTATGGCACTCTCCTGAAACGTGCTAAGTTAGCAGCGGCTGTGGACATGCCCGCAGCACCAAGAGACGTGCAGGTGAGCTGCCTGGCGCTGCAATCAGCACTGGAGTATATCTGCTCTGTAGCGTCGACTATAGCGATGCGCTGACTTTTGCGTGTAGGTATTACTCCATGGCCCGGACGTTACGTATCCAGCCGCCTCGCCATCTCCACCAATCAGCGCTCGAGCTGTACGAAGAGGAGAGTGAACGGAGAGACGAGCCGAGACCACGCCGAAAATCGTCCTTCTTCCTGTGTGTGCTCCCCGAGACGCAAGGTCGCGAAGTTTTGTTTCTTTCGAATACTTTGTAATTCGCGAGTTTTATTTCTCGATGGTCAAAAAAGGACTAAAAACTAGAAGGATTATCGCTGTTCTGTGGCAACGGATTTATTCGGTAAGGCTTTTGTTCTAACGGACGCAATCGGGAAACCTGGTCGCCACGTGGTCATAAAAATAATAGCGTAGCTTCGCAGACGCAGTTCTGAGTTCTCTCAGACTTTTCCAAGTTAAATCATGACACGTGGGCGAGTCGGTGTTCCGAGACTGGGCCTAATACTAGAATCAGTGTAGAGCTAAGTATTTTCTTTAGAGTACGATTTCTGTTGTGGGCTCTCCCACAAAGTTCCAAGATACCATGACCCTTTTATAGATTATAACATGTGATTCTGACATTTTTGATCCTGACCCTAACCTCTCAGTTTTCACGGTGACCCCTTTTAAGGAATAAAATGCTGCCCGTTCCCGATTTTGACCCTCAATATCCGACCCTTTGAACTTTGACCCTACCCTCCAAACTTTGATGATGGCCACCCCATGTTTGAGAAATGTCTAGTGTGACCTTACCTACTGTTCCGATTTTGACTCTTCCGACTCGGGCCTGATTGATTTTGACCCAAACCCTAACTTCGATTAGGTACTTTATTCGACCCCCCCCCCCCTCCTCTCCTTTTATTTCGCCCCGAACTTGCCATAACACTCCAAGCAGACTCCTATGATTTATGTTGAGAAATATAATAGGAATATAATGTTCAAGTCATGGAATCGGGAAATGTTTATTGATTATCGAAATATGATTACGTCGTGGAGTATCTTAACGGGAGAATCCTAACCTCTTACAGATTAGTTAGGTTAGCGTTACTGGATTCGTATTTTTTAATTAGTTAGGCTATTAGGAATTCTAATCTTGTTATTGAAATTCGAGTAAACCTCTAAGGACGGAGGTCATTTGGATCAGAAAACATGGGACTAATTGGTCGGGAGTTGTGGATAGCCTCAATTTCAACAATGTACGTTTCCAGCTGTTCCTACGTTAAAACTGAGGTACCGACTGTACGCGCAAGGTGATATTTGAAGGACTTCCTGCTTCCTCCAATAGACCCCAAAAGTGCGGTGATAAAATTGGAATGAAATTCCACTGTATTCCTTTTTTTTTGTAAATAACCTTGGCAACATATGACTTGATCTTCTTTATATTACGGTATCGTCTTTCGTTTATGTATAGAGGGTTACAAAAGTCCACTCCGACATTCATGAAAGGTCGCAAATATTCTAAACGATTCGCGGGTAGGTTTTCCATTTTATAGCCTGCACCGCGAGGTTTGGCTCCAAAACACTGGATGCAATTTTAAATAATTTTTCGCGCGGTGTTGCGACCATCAATGGGCCAATACTTTCATCGGACTAAATATAAAGTAGATTGGGTTCCCGCATGTTTTAATTCGAGATGCGCATCAATAATAATCATTCTTGTGATAGACTAGTTACGCGGCAGCAAAATCGAATGCCTTTCATCGTACGATAGGTTTGAATGGGTTAGTATGTCCCCTACTTTGAGAATTCCTTCGTCGAGGAGAGGATTCAGATTTAAAAGCATGCTTTTCCTATCCATTCCTTGATTGCGTGATGAGCAATCAATTTCTGTGGCAAACTCAGTTGCCTGTGCAATTTTTACTACACAGTCTTTCGCGGTTCTCACTTCATCGTTTGGAAGGGGAACGGTTGATTTGATTAAATTCTTTGGATTGGCATTGTAACGAAACCTGTGACAGTAGGCTTTGACGCGGACTAATCGGCTAAAGGAACTAAAATCCTGAAAGAAATCTAATTTTTCTAATGTTATTTTCATTGAAACCTGTGAAAGACGAACGTTGCGTTTTTCGGGAATGTCGATTGGCGCAATCGATATTTAAGGCCAGAAACTGTCATCTTGACTGAGCCAATGAGGCCCTTGTCGCCAAACATTGTTAACTACAAAGTCTCTTGGTAATTGACCTCGAAACGAGAGGTCGGCAGGATTATCGTGAGTGGGTACGTGCTTCCACTCGTGAGGATGAGCAAGTTCTTGAATCTGAGCTACGCGGTTTGATACGAATGTTTTTAATATATGTAGGGACGTTTGAATCCAGTAGAGACTGATTGTGGAATCTGACCAAAATACAGTCCCACTAAAATTCGAATACTGAAGAGATTGTACAATATTTACATAGAATTCAGACAGTAAGTGAGCGGCGCATAACTCCAATTGAGGAAGTGTCACCGTTTGGACTGGCGCGACCCAGGACTCAGATCCTACAAGAGCCACGTGGTGATTGCCGTATTTATCTGTGAAACGCAGGTAAATGCAAGCTCCATAGCCCTTTTCACTTGCATCGACGAACCCGTGCAATTGAATTTCGGTTGAGTCTAATGCGACGGTGCATCGATCAAATTTGAGAGTATTTAATAGATGCAATTGATCTTCAAATCAAAGCCACACTGACTCAGCTTCTAGTAGAATAGGCTCATCCCATGTTAATTGCAGTTTCCAGAGAGTTTGGATTATCATTTTTGCATAGACGATAATCGGACCTAATAAGCCTGATGGATCAAATAATCGCGCTATTTCTGCAAGTACCGTACGCTTAATTATTTGAGACTTTGATTTTTCTCTATTCTCTGCTATTTTATAGATTATTTGATCCTCATCCGAATTCCAATAGAGTCCCAACGTTTTAATTGTGTCAGGAGAATCAAGGGACATGAGTTCAGTTTCGGACTTTTCTGATAATTCACGCGTAATTCTGGGATCCTTGGATCCCTACTTGCGCAGGGTAAAACCGCTTTTCTTATCCAGCTGGATTAAATCATCGCGCAGAGCGATCACGATCAAGCTACCACTTTTTATTACTGCATGATGAGGCAAGAAGAAGCCTGATTCAGTAAGATCACTGTCACGAGATTCAGACATGTGATCAAAATGTATGAGCTCCTGCATAAATTAAGAGTAACTTCTTTTATATCTTGAAATTTCGCTAACTTTCGTTCAAACCCATGAAATCTCCGTAAAGCCATTTGAAAGGACTCACCTATTTATGATTTATCTTCATTAAACGGTAAATTTACAGTGTAGCGATCGGTGCTGTCTCGTTTCGCGTTTTTGGTAAAGTGCTTCCCACAGGCCTGCTTTTCCTGTGATAAGCGTTTTTAATAGGATTTTTTTGATATTCCATAATCAAGTAAGCTCATCGGCTTCAGACCAATTTTCTGTTTGCAAGTAATTACATGTTACCAGCTGTGATTTTGCGCAATTCAGGTCAACTTCACTTGCAACGATCCAACCTCAGTGCGTTTTCTGTAATACGGCTTCGTTTCCCTTTATTTTAATTTGGCCTGCACACAAAAAATTATATAAAAGTTTACCGCCTAATAATGCATCCACTCCTGATGGCCTGTGAAATTCAGCGTCCGCTAGTCTTATATTCGCTGGAATTTGTAGAGATTTTCGATCAATGTAGATCGCGGGTAAAGGATTGGAAACCTCTGGTACGAATGTAACCTTTCTCTCAAATCGGTTAAAGCGCGATCGTATACTCGCGGTTTCGGAAGCTTTTTATACTTGTGGACATGGAACTCAAGCCTTTTACTGGGATGCCCTCAAACCTTGTCGATGATTCTAGGGCGCGTGCTATTTTTTCAGACAAAGAGTTTGATTGAGATCCGTTATCTAACATCACTCGGCACGTATGAGGTTTGTCTTGGCTGTCGAAGATATCGACGAGGGCAGTGGACAAAAGATCATGCGATGCTGTCTGAAAGTGCATATTCTGAATCGGAAGCTTGCAGTTAATTTTTTCGGAATTCTCGGTTTTCTCAGAGTTGGTGTGAAGCAGTGAATTGTGGCGCTTTCCACATTCTCTACAGGCCCAACCGCGACAATCGCTGAGCTGATGATTGGGGTGAAGGTAATTAAAGCAAAGAAACGACCTTTTAACGAAGTCAATGCGCCCTTTAAGAGATAGTTTTAGGAAGCTTTCGCAGGAATTAATGCTGTGCTCACCTTGACAGTGATAGTAACGGAGCTCGCTGGTATTCGCGAGAAATGCATGTTGCGGATGCGACTTCTTATTATTCTGATAAGTGCGTTTATTATCGTACCTTGTATCTTATTTCGGTTTCGATTTAGATTGTGATCTGAACAGTGATTGAGCGAATTTATTTCCGTCAAATTGAGCTCGACCTTGAAAAAATTCCGAAAATTGTTTTCATCGTGGGAACTGCAGATTCACTTGTCAAATCTTCCCACTTTTTGCGAAGCTGATATGAGAGTTTATTTTTCACGATCATGAATAATAATGTGCCCCAAGTGTCGACGGATTCGCCTAACGCGCGAAGAGCTCTAATGTGTTTCTGCAACTGGTGGGGGAATGCCTGGACCGAAGATCCCTTCGGCACAGGCTGTAGATCAAGGATTGATTTGACGTGGCTTCCGATTATGACTTTTTTACTGTCATACCTATCTTGCAGTAATTTTCAAGCTACTTTATGATTGTCTGAAGAAGTTTCAATAGACCCGATCAAATCCGATGCTTCATCCTCTAAGCAACTTTTAAAATGTACTAATTTTTCAACATCTTGAATATTACTATTGCTGTCAACCAGTGCTTTAAACGTATCCGCGAAACCTCACCACATCTCATATTTCACGCTGAATTCAGGTAAATTGAGGAACGGCAGCTTATAACTGTGAGCTGTATCGACATTTCGGATAACCGCGGACGGCCCTGCTTCTAAACTGTTCACGCTTAAGCTTGAAACTGTGCTAAATCGTAAATCTGGATTTATCGTTAATAATTTTTTAATTTTTCCGTATATGGTAAAAAATCTGCTCTTGAATAAAGTACGCTCATCGATTTTTCAGCTACTTCTGTCTTATCTGTTAATAAAAAATCTAGCCGCAACTGAATGGACTCAAATTCTGACCAAGTATCTTTATGTTTTTCTAACCGCTCTTCGAGGTCTAGAGAGGTCAAATCTGTTTCACTTGTTATCTGTCTTGACATTGTTTCAGTGTTTGTCAACATCCGTTTAATAGTTCCGCCTTTAATGTTTAGTTCTTTTATTCCGGATTCAGCCATTTTAAGTGGATTGCTGTTTGAATCGTTCGTAATTGAAATTGCACTCACGGACACCAATAATTAGAATAAGGGAAAAAATAGTATAGGAAAATTGGTGGTACCAAAAACTCGCTTACCGATGATGAGCTGGCCACTTCGCTGTCTCTGTTACGAGGAGATTATTCCTGATGATCTCTTTTTCACGGCTGATTTCTATGCTGGATCTGGATTGAACAGGAACTGGACGCTGATTACCTCGGCACGGCAGCTCCTGGTCCTTGCCGTCAATCGCCTGGTAGAAATTGGAGTGATGCTTTTATTCAGGATCACGATTTCGGATTATCGACCACTTTTTTATCCAAAATCAACTGCGTCAGAATGTCTCAACGATTTTTTTAGTAAATCATTATGCATATAACCACTGCTTGGCTAACTCTCCTTCGTTTCTGTTCAAAAGGATAACACAAGCCACTGTTCACTTTGTCACTTCAGTTCTCACTGTATCGCACTGAATTCTGATATTTGATTTTGCACTTATCGTCCTGATTAGTGCCAATCAAATATTGTTCAACGTCTTGCTGTAGCCCTTTAAGCACAAAAAAAGAGAAAAATCTTATCACATGCGACGAACTGTATCACACGCGATAAGTAATCCGGTTTTCGAAGGACCAAAATGTTTTGTGGATGAGGCAAAGCATGCAGAAAAATAATAGTTAGGAAATTTTTTTGTGATTATAGTTTAGTGAAAACACCCACATTTTAATAAACTTGAAGAATATTTATTGTAAGGAGAGAAAAACGGGGAACAATAGTAGGAATTATCACCCTTGATACAGACAAGAGTAGATAAGACTTGTAATTCACAATTGCAAAATTTAATCTGAACACGGCGGAAATTGATTTGTATCTGTACACGGCGGAATTCAAATTGTATCTGCACATTGCGGAATTTGAATTGTATCTGCACAAGGCGGAATTTGAATTGTAGCAATTGTTCAATTCAAAAATCTATCGCGCGATGATGTAACAGATAATGTAGCAAAAGTCGCGAGTTTGGGAAAGAATTTCGATGTAAAAGTAGAAAAAGAGAAGATACCGTATTACGACATAATAGCTGGTGTTGAAACGAATATCATCAGAATACAAGAGACCAGTCGAGATCGAGTTAGATTGAATGTCGCGAATACTATCAGTGAGGATTTGAACTATGGTTGCTATGAGAGCAAATATAAGTTATATAAAAGGTTGAAGTGTAATGATTATGATAGGAAACTTAGGGATTTATAACAGGATCATGAAACTTATGTTCCAGGAAACGAGATACAACAGCGATAATTACGAGAATAGTAACGAAATTAGTAAAAACGTGGTAATCGAATATGAATATTATTGAACTAACCGCGGTAGATCTCAAGGTATATCACGATATGCCTTCTAGATTTCCACTTGGGCTAATCGTATCATACGTAGGTAGCGCGACCCACGAATTAGCTTGTATCTTGAAAAACGTAATTGCTAAGAATATTAAAGTTCCTGAATCGATAGGGCTGAACCGCTTGGGCTTAGTGAGAAAATGAAAGGATTTTAATTCCAGATGATCACGTGCTCACATCACTAGACGTCGTATTGCTTATTACGAATGTACCAGAAGGAAGGGCAATTCCGTCGATTCAAAAAAGGTGGAATCAAACTCTCGACAAAACGAAGGTTTTTTGGGAAGATTTTGAAGGAGGACTCGGATTATGTCTCGATGGCACGGACTTCAACTTTAGAGTAAAATATTTTTTCAGAAAAGAGGATTGCCAATTGGCTCCCCATTTTTACCAATTTTAGCAGATTTAGTTATAAACGATCTTGAAGAAGACGTTCTACAAAAATTAGGTTTCCAGGTACCGTTGTATTTCAGGTGTGTAGATGATATATTTGTAGCACTTCCAGAAAATAAGGTGGAAGACATTTTGGAAGCGTTTACTTTGAACGGTTTTGGCATCAGTTTCACCTTAGAGCGAGAACGAAATAGTTTGATTACCTTCCTTAACGTTTGTTCTCAAAGGAATGATAGCCAACAAATGAATTGTAACTGGTTTTGCAAACCTACATGGTCCCGTAGTTCATCAGGGTAAATGGGGATTAGTAGAGGAAACACGTCAGGAAAACGTTCACCCTCGAGGATTATTAGAAAGAACATCATTACCAGATTTAATATTTTAGAACAGAAAGAACAGCGTGGAATCGACCAAAAAGTTTTAAATGTAGAAGTAAGATCTTTTGTTAGTATCCCGTATGTTGAAGGATTATCCGAAAGAATCGCGAGAATTTTCGGGTGCTACGACATAACTACGGCATTCAAAAACAGGAGGGATCTCTTAACGGTTTAGAAACCCACGAAAGATGGATTAAATAGAGAATAGCAATATTGTTCACGGAATTTGATGCAAGACCTATAATTGTAAAGCAGCTTATATCGGTCAGTCAAAGCGTTCCTTCAGGAGTACGGGTCAAGGAATATAGAAGGGACATAGATAACGAACCGGGAAAACAGACGGCGCTCATCAAATATGCTATTGAGAATCACCATTTGCTCGATTTTGAAAACGCGAAAATTTTAGAAAATGAAGAGGCTTGTTGCTTGAAATGTAGCATAGAGCTGCAAATGCTCATTCGGCCAATCTGAGAACGAAAGTGAGGAAACATTTAAAAATATATTATCGTGCTATGAAAATGCAAACATTTTGAGAATACGTGGGCCCACGAGACCCTTACGTTCTCAACCCAAGTGACTCCGTAGGTGAGGCCATCCGACATCGAAGGAGTTAGAGTTTTCTTGAAACCATACAATTACGTGCTGGTGATATAACTCACGAACTTCAAGCATAGTTCTTGCCTTTACAAGAAAAATTTAGGTGTTTCGTGCTGTGTTAGTAAAAATCATGCTGTGGGACCACTCACAAACTTACAGCCTCACGTTGCCTTTACCTTCCTCGACGCAACAGTAAAAACTCACAAAAAGAGAGAGAAGGAGGCAGTTTTGGAGCAATTGAAACCATAATACTGATGAGTTCATGCATAAAATCTCAATTTGTTTTTTTTTTTTACTCCAAAAACTGGATGCTTAGGTACATTTCAATCACTGAAGAGGGCCCCTTTCCAGCGTCCGGAATATTGCAAAGAATGAGATCGATTACGTAACTTTTTTCATGTGGTAATATATAATTTTTAGACCCTTATGCCAATATAAAAAACTTTAAAAAAAAAAAGCGTCAGCGTTTGCTTTCGAGCATGCATGAGCCTTCGAGAATTAACTCCAACCTGTACACCTCACAACTTGTAATGTGCCCACTCCTCAGGAAGTTTGATCAGTCCATGAGTGATAATGGAACACCTGCACTGCTCGGGGAAAGATTCGAAAAACGCACAAATAAGAAGTTGCAATGATAACAGGAAGTTATGTTCTGGAATCACATTACACGTTTTGTGATTTCATAATGAATTTATTTTAATTTTATTAAACGATACAGTTCTGGCAAATTTACTTCACGAGTGTTCTAATGCCTGATATATCTGTTATTATAAAGAAACCGTTCCGCCGTGCTACATGCGAATATCATATCTTCTAATGATATCTGCCCGTCAAGGTCCGGTAAAATTCGCCCTTTGGGAATACGGGTTTTAGCTAAGAGCACGGCAACATTGTGATGCTCATTAGGTCTAATTAAACGAGTGCTTATAATTATATCTCTTGCACTGTTAGGAATGAGTGCTCCATCTGCCAAAACAACTTCCAAAACAAGATTATTAACATTGATTTTTCTCCCACGAAAATGTTCAGCTTTCGTTACGACGATAAAAGGATGTATTGCATAGCCATCGCCAAGAAATGCACCAGCATACATGATCCTCACCATGGTTGGGTCATCGATATAGTCATCATGTTCACTTAGGAGCTGGAAATCTCTTTCGAAGTCAATTTGGGGATGATCAACTAATCGCTTCTGACGTTTGAGTGGAAGTGATGATGAATCTGCAAGAATAATGCCAGTAAGTTTTTAATTCGTATTGTATAAAGTATATGCATGAAGTATATGTATATGTATGAAGTATATCACTCCAGTAAAACAAATTTTTTTTTATTAAGTAGGAAAGTCGATGAAAAATATTGTCCATCATCTCATCTAGTACATCTAGACTTTTTATTTGTGAGGGATTTTCACAAATCTGCAACGTTCCGGTAACGTACCGTAACCCTCATCAGGTTATTCTTATTTCGTCTAGTGAGTTTCGTCCTTCCTTGTGTTCAGGTGATTTCTATATCCCAAGATATTTGATGCAAGGGCGTACGCAGGATTTTTATTAGAGGGGGGCAAAATTTCCTAAATGTAGTCCAGTGAAATGTTAGAAAACTTTTTCTGTGATTTTCTTTTCATTTCCTCGCAAATTATGCAATCATTTAGGGGTGGGCAGCTGTCCACCCCTGCCCACCTTGCGCACGCCCTTGATTTGATGGCTTGTAACACAATTACCAGCGTATGTCTATAAGGGTGGTTCAAAAATGCATTACAAAAACTTTTTTTCGAATTTTTATGCAAAACGTCCGGAAATTCGTTTGAATCCACAAAAAAATGAATTTATTTTTTTTTGTTTTGAAAAAAAATATATTTAGGGGTGCCGCTAAGCCCCTTGAAGTTTAACACGTATTCCCCATAAAAAAAAGACGTTCATGTGAACATTATTCAGAAAGTCAATATAAGATGAATCGATTTAAAAACTCACCATTTCTTTTCACAATTTGTCACAAAATGCGAATAAAATAATACTATTCAAATATCACCCCCATAAGTCTGTTTTATAGGGTCCCAAAAAAACCCATAAGTGAACAAATGGGTTTTTTGAATTTTTGGCAATAATTATGATTTTTTTTGCGGTTTTTTAACGCAGATTGTTTCAAATACATGAAATATTACTTTCTACTGATAATCAAATGTTTATTCAAATTGTTTGAACATTCTATTATTGTTTTTAGCAACTTTCTCTAAGAAAAGGGTTAGAAAGTCAAGGGTTTTTTCTGAATTTTTCAACGTTTCAGTTAGAGCGAGGTAATCTTCTATTAAAATTACCAATATAAATCGTTTGAACAATTTGTTATCATTCATAACAATATGAATGATTATTATCTCTTATTATCATCTCATTATCTCTTAGAATAATGATACAAAGTTGCGGGTTTTTCTGAAATTTACAACTTTTTGTCCCCATTCCACTTGGAGTGGGTAATTATTTATTTGATTTATCAAAAATAATAGTTTCAATAAATTGAGAATGTTTATAGCTATCTTTTTCTAGATTAATACTAAATGATTGCGGTTTTTTCCTGAAATTTCTAACTTTTTATCACTTTTCAATTAGATCAAAGTAATAGTTGATTCATGTTAGGAAAAATTGTTTAAATAATTTATTATCATTGCTTGTAATGTTTTCTTTGCTTAATAATTGAAACTTTCGATTTTTTCTGAAATTTTCAACTTTATATGTACACTTTTTACTTGAATTGAGGTTAAATTTGATTTAACAAAAATAATGGTTTAAACAAATTATAAATGTTTTTGGCTATTTTCTATCTAATTTTGCTCTACCTCTTTAGTTATGAACAAATATTAAATAAACATTAGAATTATGTTTTAAATAGTATTGTATTGTTTTAAGTGAATTATTTTCGTTCTTTTCCTAATGTTCAAGAAAGATTAATTAGAACAAAAAAGCTGAATTTAATAAGTAAAATTAGAATTTCGAATTTTCTACTAAGATTATAGATCTTCAACTCAAAAATTGAATTTTTAAGAAAGTAGTTCAACTTCCAACCAAGGAGATGAATTTTCGACCAAAAAAGGTAAATTTTCGATGAAATATATTAGTTGGTATTTCGAAAGAAAATAATTTTATTTTTATTAAAAAACAATCTAATTTAACTAACAATCAAATCAGTTGGATCTAGTTCAATTTTATTGAATTTCATTCAAATTCCAGTCAGTGAAAAGTCAAAAATTTCAGAAAAACCCGTAGCTATGTAGCAGTATTCTAAGAGAATATTGTCATAATCAATAACAAATCATTTACACAAATATTTTCAATGACTTTAATTGATTATCACCTCGCTCTAACTGGAACGTTGAAAATAAGTTGCAAAATTCAGAAAAAACATTGACTTTCTAACCCTTTTCAAGAGAAAGTTGCTAAAAACAATAATAAATTGTTCGAACAATTCGAATGAACATATGATTAGCGATATTAAGTAGTATTTCATGTATTTGAGACAATCTGCGTTAAAAAAACCACAAAAAAATCATAATTAGCGCCAAAAACTCGAAAACCCCTTTTCTTCACTTATGAAGAGAACTGGTGAATTTCGAACTTGATTCATCTAATATTGCGATTTCTGAATAAAATTTACAAAAACGTATTTTTTTCTTATAGGAAATACGTGTTAAGCTTCACAGGGCTTGCGGCACGTCTAAGTTTATTTTTCAGAAAAAAAATGCATTTATTTTTTTGTGGATTCGAACAGATTTCCGGGCGTTTTGCATAAATATTCGAAACAAATTGTTTTGGACCACCCTAATGTCTATTCATATAAGGATGTTGAGAGATGCTGAAATCCAAACTTTCTTGCGTTCAGAGATGATAATACAATTTTTCCTTCTCTTCTATTTTGAAAGAATTTTATTATTCTCAGACGTGAAAAAATTTGAATTCTGGCATCTATCAATATTTTTATATGAATCCACATTGACTCGGAATTGTTTTTTACACCATCAAACACCATGTGATCCTCGAATTACCCGAATACAAGCAAGGACGCAATCTACCGGACCAAAATAGAATAGCCTGATTTTTGTGTGTAGCGGATTTTGTTCCTGTGCCAATAATTTTATTATGATCGAAAGAACTAAAGGGATTATTCACCTTTTTAAGGGTAAAAATTTAAGAAATTTTGGATTTTTTTGAAGGTTTGTAGCAATGATTTTATTGTACTATAGTTATTATTTATTAATTGTATATTTTTTTTAGGAAAAAAATTAGCGTTTGTGCTTAAAAAGATATAGATAATCAATGGAGTTATATACATTGGTAAAGTGTTATTTCTAGTTCGTGAACGATTATTTAGAACAATATTTTGTTTTTTCGCAAAATCAAAATTGGTGCACAAAAACCGAATCGTTTACGAACTGAGACCGAAGGGATCATCGCGATGAGTAAAACCCATGAAAATCAAGACTATTCTCGCATGAACTTTTTAACAAGATTCTAGTGACTAGTCACAGAAGAGCGATTGGCCACATCTTTAATCTCTTTTTCTAGTATCTCCTCAGAAAATAGTATATTGTGTCATGAAATGGAAAACATATGTTTCATGCGACGAGGCCGATGTTTTCTGTACGAGGCGATAGCAGACGCGCAGCGCCTGCCGCCGAGTACAAAAAGCATCGGACCTCAAAAAAAGCCTCAATATACTATTCTGTAATAAAAAAGTATTTTCCTAAAGGAAGACTGAGTAAAGGAGTTATCAGGATGAGTAGAATACATGAAAATCAATACAATACATATAGCACCACAAGATAACTTGACTTGGAATATTATTTATATAATACTCTTCCACTCACCAATATTTTCATCAAAAAAAGTCACAGTTTCTTGCAGAAAAAACGCACAAATAATAAAAAGACCCAGATAAGATTGTTTCCCCATTTTGATAAGGATTTTGGAAGAAAAGATGATTCGACTTTTATAGGTGTATTCTATTTGCGGTGGCATTTTGAGATTGACTAACATTGAGTACGTTCCTGATTGTATAAATTCAGGGACACAAAACTTATGAAATTTGTTATTTCGATTGTCAAAACAAGGTCATAAATTCCATGCGTCGGCATTCCAATGTGTATCTTCTGGATTTTTTTCATGCTTCTGATGTTTTGATTTTCCACTTCAATATTTAAACTTAGCCTTCCAATCGAATTTATAGAGAATAATGGAACAAATCGAATAAAGGCCACATAATACTTGATTTAACACTTTTTAGAACAAATAACCTGCATATTGGATCTGCTATTGTAAATTTGTAACATTTAAAATTAAATTCAAAAAAGCAACCGCAAAAACTCCCATGATGTTTGATAGTTTGAAACATAATGCTAGCTGATATGTATTCATATATATATATACGGAGAGATGTTGAAATCCAAACATTCTTACGGCGGCTATGAACATACATTCTTCTCTTCTTTCCTATTTTTAAACAATTTCATTATCATTCTGGTCGTAAAAAAGTTTGGCCTTCCATATCTCTCCTTATTGTTATGTGAATGTTTATTGGCTGATAATTGTGGTTTGAACCTTCAAAAATTGGGGAATATACGAATTACGTGAATACAAGGAAAGACAGAACTTACTAAACGAAAATAGAATAGCCCGATTTCTGCGAGTACAGGATTTTGCAGGAGGAGTGGGGATTGATCCCTGGGCTTGCACTGATGAAAATTCTCCTATAAAACATTTTTTTGCGGAAATTGCTAGAAGAGCATTCAAAAAGCTTAACCTGGAAAATGCGCGATCGTTAAGGGGCGGAATTTGGAGAAAGATCAAAAAGTTTGTGGATTCCATATTTCTCGGAAACAGAAGGTTTTTTGAGAATTGGTAAGGACAAAAAATGTTAGGGGCAATGTTTTCTACAACTTTCGCCGTTGACACGACATGCTGCGATGAAAATTGCAATAAATAGATGGCGCTTAGGGGGTGGACTTCCGAATAGCACCCACCGACGATTTTCTTGAAACTACGTATACTTACGTATTTTGATGCGCTGATTAC
>WSXT02043379.1:0-13241 GCA_011762715.2 Neuroterus valhalla | reverse complement strand
GTGGAATTTTTTTTTCCTTCAATAATGTTTTTTCGGTTTTTTAACTGAATTATGGTAAGCTTAAAATATTTTGAATTTAATTCCCAATAAAAATTACTTAAATGGAATATCTCCAAACAAAATTATTTTTGTAATTTATTGTGCAATAAATTAATTCGTACAATTTTCCGGGTGATTTTGATCATAAAAACACTGCCAATTGAAATACAAGTTTTTTTCTCTTGCAGCGGGCGCAGTTTATAAAA
Source organism: Neuroterus valhalla (assembly GCA_011762715.2). Taxonomy (NCBI): domain Eukaryota; kingdom Metazoa; phylum Arthropoda; class Insecta; order Hymenoptera; family Cynipidae; genus Neuroterus; species Neuroterus valhalla. Next base: position 12,996 of record WSXT02043379.1, on the reverse strand, counting down.
GCCAAACCTTCGCCGATCATTTATTTTGTTTTTGGAGGACAACATTTTTAGAGGAGAATACAGAAAAACGTCAGATTTTGAGAGAAATTTTGTGTGGCTTCTATAAACTGCACACGCTGCAAAAAACTTTGTGTTCGAAGTGCTTCTATGATGTATATCACTCGGAAAATTGTAAGAATTAATTCATTGCACAATAGATCACAAAAAAAAATTTTTTTTAGAGATGTTCTATTTTACTAATTTTCATTGTGACTTATATTCCAAATATTCTTAGCTGCACATTTTCAGTTGAAAAACCGAAAAAACATTATTGAGGGAAAAAAAAAATTTTTAATTTGAATTCCTACACATTTTTTTTGTAAACTCTAAATTCTATTTGTCACCTATAAATAAATTTCAAAATTGCAAAATTACCATAATTTAGGGAAATTAAAAACAAACTTACAGGCAAGCCAGTTTAGGAATTTCAGGATTACAAATGCGGCGACTTCAGCAAGTCTGAAATTCATAATTCAGTGATCAGATGATTTAGGAAAATTAAAAACGAATTTACAGACGGACCAGTTCAAGAATCTCAGGATTGCAGATATGGTAATTTTGCAATTTCACAATTTTTACATTTATTTATTGGTGACGAATAGAATTAGGAGTTCACGGAAAAATGTGTAGGGAGATCCAGTTTAAAAATTGTATTGTATTGCACATGGAATAAATTTGTCAATTTGAAAATTAATATTTCAGTGATCAGGTAACTTAGAAAAATTTGAAACAAATATACAGACAAGCCAGTTCCGGATTTTCAGGATTGCAAATGTGGTGACTCACGCAATTTTGAAATTTATAATTCAGCAATCATATGATTTATATAAATTATAAACAAATTCACAGATAGGCCAGTTCTAATTTCAGGATTTCAAGTATGGTAATTTTTCAATTTAGAAATTTATTAATCGGCGACTAAAAGAAGTTAGAGTCCAAAAAGAAATGTACAGGGAGGCTAGTTTAGAAATTTTCCCATTGCGAAAGTAATGAATTCATCAATGACTTCTGAAATTATAGATCGGGGTAGATTTGATAACTCCGGAAATATATACATACATATATTGGCAGAGAATTCAGTTTGAAGCTTTGTTATTTCTAAATTGGTAGATTTATAAATATTATCTACATTTTTATATTTATAAATAATTCCACATTTGTTTATCTGTAGAATTAATGCGTTTGGAGATGGTATCTGCCAGAACTATTCAAACATTTCCTCAGGCAATTACAATTCACGTTTTTATTTCGAACTTTGGCGGGGTCTGGATGCGTCGATAAGTATGAGCTCTGATAAGTATCCTTTGCAGCGCTGGATCGCGTGGTCTTCTACCAGAGGATTTTCGCATTCCGGAATATTCATGTTTACGATGAAAATATTTATTTCCTTAGTCCAGGGGTACGTCATTTGAAAATTTTTTGATTTAAGGCTCTCGAAAGACCTTGGGTTTTTATAATATTTTCCCTATTGCTTCAAAAAAGACCCAAAAGCAAATAAATACGTGAAATCAGTGCCGTACCTATCCAGAAAAATTCTAATTCGAATATGTCCAAGGCCCTTAAGAAATGCATTGGTAAGGAAATGTTCCGAACATGAAAATACCGTGAACAAGAGTTCCGAAACAAATTTCTAAAGCGAAGTATATCATGATTTAATAATCAGAGCTAAGAAACCTTATTATGAAATAGAAAGAGATGAGGTCAGAAAAGGGAGGGGAGGAGAATGATTTAAAATTGGGGAAAGGTAGGAGGAGTGGACGTAATAAAAGTGGGTAGATGACAGGATTAAATAAGATCACGTTTGAATGACTACATTTAAGTAATGCTTCAACGATTCCTGGAAGGTGGATAAGAGGAAGTGAGTTGAGTGATAAGTATGGAGGGGAGGGTAAAGCTTGGTGATAGTGGCAGATGGGTGAGGTTGAGATGAGAACGGGAGGACATTAAGAGAGGTGAGGGAAAGGGAGGCAGAAAAAGAGTTAAAGAAGTGGAAAAGAGTAGAACTAGAAGAAGCCTAGAGCAGTGATCTAAGAAGAAGAGAGAAAAAAGAATGAGTTAATTAAGTTGGTAGAGAGAAGGGACGTAAGGATGTCAGAGGAGTGGGTCAGTCAGAAAGGGAAAGTGATAATAGCGAAATTTCAGAACTAATGTCATGGAAAGTGAGAAGGAAGGTGAGCAATTGAGCAGAAGCTGATAGTAGGGCGTTCAGAGTGAGGGTGAATATATAAGGTGGGCAAAGAGAGGAAGAGAGGAGTGTGTGTGGCAGAGAGAGAAAGAGAGGGAGAGGGGGGGGGGGGTAGAGTGGAGAGGTAGTCATGATAGGAGCTGAGAAGTAGAAGAAGGAAATGTGAGGAGAGTAAAATGATGAGGACGAGGGTCTGGTAGCAAGGAGATAAAAAGTGGTGAAGGGAATGATGAAGTGATGGGTTGGAGTTGTTGAATGGGAAAAAGGATAGTCGTGGTGATGAAACGGGGAATTAGGCAATATAGGGAGGAAAAAAAGTGGAAGAGATAAAGAAATATAAGAAACAGCTGTAGAAGTATATGATCGTAAAAAAGTGAAAAATAGTGGAGAAAGAGAATTAAAAGTGGCAGGATATGAAGAAATGGGAGGAAAGGAATAAAGGAGAAAAAACACATAAAGTTAGGGGATGTAGAAAACTGGACGTGATGGGATGCCAGGAGGTGATAGGATTGTACAGGATCACTTTTGAATGACTTAATATAATAAAATTTGAGAGTTGGAGTCTGTGATTGATTACTTGCCCCTGTTGTAATTATTATAAAGGTGTTTACTTCCTATGGCAAGAAGAAGGGAGAGAAGTAGATAATCATGGATGGATAGGAGAAGTGAGACCAAGGAGACGAAGTAATAGTTAAGTGAGGGCCGGATGAGATGTGGCGAGGTATGAGAAGAGGAGAAGGAAAGTGAGAGAGAGAAATCGTTGCATGCGAGGATGTGGAAGTCGAAGAAAGTGATTGGTAGGGAGTTATACGGATCAAGGGAATGGGAGGAGTAAGAGATGATGCTGGATGGAGTGAAAGTGATAGGGATGAAGGAAAGTGATTAAAGGTTTTGAAAAAGTGGGACAGGAGTGAATGAAAAAAGTAGTGAAGAGGAAGTAAGGTCGAAAATAGTTCAGGGATGATGAGGAAAAAGAAAGGAAAGTCAAAGGATTCAAAGAAAGTGAAAAGATGAGCCTTCAGAGTATTTGGGGGAGAGGACGTGGAAGGATATCAGGGGGTGATATGGTTTCACAGCAGAACTTACGAATAACTAGAAGAGAAAACTTTTCAACACTTCTTCGAAATACTAATTGTATTAATTAAAAACTTATTCATCCTTGTTTGGCATGGACACATGCACTGAAAGTGACTGCGGCAAAGTGACAAGGTTGAAGTTTTTAATTTATTAGGTGATTTATCAAGGCGAGAGGTGCCTAGGGACAGTCGGATGAGGAGAAAGAAGCTGAAGAAGTAAAAGTAAGTAGAGTGTAAAAGGATAAAAAAGTAAGAGAATAAAGGGGTTGGAAATAAGAAGAGGAGGGTGAAAGTGTGGAAATAAAAAATATAAAGTCGGGGGAAGTGAAAGGTCGTTGGTAAGGTGAGATAAGGGTTGTGATATGGAGAAAGAGGTCAAGTGAGGATGGTAAAAGAAGCATCATATCCAGGAATTAGTGAGAATAGGACATGTGAAAAGGTTATCATGAAGATGTTAAGGAAAGGAAGTTGCTCAAATTCTAAAGTTATTGAAGGTTAAGGTTGACATGTATTGTTTGAGCTGAGTTAACAATTATTGGTGATGGATTTATATGACAAATCGCACTTGTATTCCGATCCATGGGAGTTTGAAAGCTGAAAGCGGAAATTCATGACTCTGAATTTGCTGACGACTATCACGTCGCGTGTCCGTTGGACCCTCGTGCGGAAATTCGAGCGGAAGATCGCAGCTTGCATCACCATGAAATTTTGGTTGGTTTGCGTTTACATGATCGATGGAAGTTGATTTGAATCCGATTTAAACTTCAGAGAGGAGCTTCGAGTAACGTCACGATTGTCAATTTTAGGCATGACTACATTCATTTTGATATTATTTTGGTACTCTCCTTTACAACCATTTCTGAATATGAGATCATCTCTATCCACTGTAATCAGAATTTGAATCAAACGAACCCATATTAATGAGGAACATAATTAGAAACTTCATGAAAATAGAGAATAATCATTGTTTGGGTCTATGGTAACATGGATGAGTAGAAAACAGGAGCGGAATATAGAGCAGAGGGATCATAAATGGGAAAAGGTATAGGGAAAATTGAAAAGAAGGCATGAGGCAGAGAAAGGGAATAAAAAGAGGGAAGCTGTGAGAAGAAGAGGAAGGGAGGTGACTGAAGGTAGCGTAATGAGCTAAGAGGAATGGAAAGATGCTGAGAGTGCAGTGTAGTTGAAGAACGTATGGCAGATCAAGGACGTATCATTGGACGATGTAGAAGAAAGGAAAACAGTGATATCAAATATAGAGGGTAACAAGGACGGTAGGGAGAACAAGATATAGTTATCGATATTACGTTATCAAGCTGACAAAAAGGTATTAATAATTCAGGAATAGTAAGAGAAGGTAACGATGAAATCGAAAAAAAGATAGATTCTTCTGTTTTCATAGTAATCGATGTTAAAGGTACATGGTCGAATAAGATAGGGGAGGCGGAGGGAGGTTGTATGTTGGATTAGAAAAGAGGAAGAATATGGTAAAAATTATAGGGAGTGATGGTGTCACGGGGCTAAGTTTAGGGTAATAGGGGTCGTGTGAGAGGAGAAGCAGGATGTTGATATTTAAGAACACGAAAGGATAGATGGAGAACATAGAACAGGCTTAGAATTAGAGTCAGATTGGCGTGAAGGAAAGGGCTTTGGGCGTGTTGAAAGTTAAAGCTAGTTGATACGAAGAAACAAAGTATAGCAAAAACAGACGAATAGTTAACAGATAGTAGATAAATAGGATAACAAGGATTGAAAGACAGAAAGAGGGACAAATTAGGGAAGAATTTATTCTCACCTCAGTAATTAGGGCAAAATGAGATAGTCTAAGAGAACGTAACGATAAAATATGAATTATGAAGCGTAAAAATGGAGAGAATGTGTAGGGAAGAGGTGCGTTTTGGGAGGCGGAAAGGTAGATGAATGTAGGGTAGGCTGAAAAATTCGGACAAGTTTCGCCCAAATTTCGGATTCCAAAATTTGCCCGAATTCGTCCGAAAAGTGATCTGGTTTTTGTCTTTCAGATTCTATCCGAAAGTGTCCGCAATTCGTCCGACAAAAGAAGCACGAAATTAAATCTGGTTTTAATCCGGTAGAATCCAAAAGTTCGTTGGTGTGACGGATTCAATCAAACCGGGAAGAATCCGTTTAAGGCCGTATCTTGATGGTAGTAATCCGAATTGTGTCCGGTCATGTCTTTTTTGGAGGGTCTTCCGGATGTGAATAATCCGGATTATGTCCCCGCTCGAATCCGTGTTTTGCACGGTCTTCTGAATGCGGTTGATCCGGTATGTGTTCGGTCATGTCCGTGTTTAGTACGGTCTGAAGAATGTGATGAATCCGAATTGTGTCCAGTCATGTCCGTGTTTTGTACGGTCTTCCGGATGTGATAAATCCGGATTGTGTCCAGTCGAATCCGTGTTTTGTGCGGTCTGAAGAATACGATCAATCCGAAATGTGTCCGTTCGGGCCCGTGTTTTGTACGGTCTTCTGGATGCGGTTCATCCCGTATGTGTTTGGTCGAGTCCGTGTTTAGTACGGTCTGAAGAATGTGATGAATCCGAATTGTGTCAAGTCATGTCCGTGTTTTGTACGGTCTTCCAGATGTGATTAATCCGGATTGTGTCTAGTGGAATCTGTGTTTTGTGCGGTCTTAAGAATACGATCAATACGGTATGTGTTCGGTCGAGTCCGTGTTTAGTACGGTCTGAAGAATATGATTTCTGGAGTCGATGTTTTTGGAAGGACAGATTTCGGATTTAACCGGTCTACTTTCCATTTTCCTTTCAAGAAGAATAATTTGAGGTTCTGGATTCCGGACTAATGTCGGATAGAGCCGGTCTATTTTCGGAGTCGATGTTTTCGAACGGACAGATTTCGGACTTAATCGGACCACTTTCCGTTTTTACTTTAACCAGAATAATTTCACGTTATGTATTCCGGACTAATGTCAGATAGAGCCGGACTGTTTTCGCAGTCGATGTTTTCGAACGTACAGATTTCGGACTCAATCAGATCACTTCCCGTTCTCACTTTCACAAAAATAATTTCAGGTTCTAAACTCTGGACTCCTTTCGGATGAAAGCGGACACTTTCCGGAGTCGAACTTCATTGTCCAGGCAGACCTCGGACTCAGCCAGACACATTTCTGATTCTTTTCGTACGGTTTTCGGATTAGATTGGACAAGTTTCGAAAAAAATTCTTGGATCGGATTGATTTCGAATTAGTTCGGATCAATTTCAGAATCCGAAATTTTTAGCAGGGAAGCCACTTAGCACAGCAAAATTTGGAGGCAGAATTGCGTTGTGAAATTTGCCAAGACAAGCCGTATTTAAATGAATTGACAGAAAATAAAGCATGTCGACGATCGCATTAAATCTTAAATGAACAAAAACATGTTCATATTTGATAAAACAATCGAAAATAGCGTTTTAATTATTCTTTTGAAAAAAGTGGCTCTTGATTCGAGTTCGGAGCCACAGCTCTGGCTCCGACTAAAAAAAGGTTGGACACCGCTGGGCTGAGTGGATACTTGGGTAGAAGAAAAAGAAAGGACGATGTAGGAATAGAAAAACAGTTAGAGGAGAGGGTTGAAAGTAGAAAAGAGGAGAAGGTGCAAGTGATGAAAGCGGAAAGAGGCTTAGGATACATTGAGAAGTGATGGAGCAGTATGGGAAGGAGGATGGTTATTCTGCTGAACGAGAAATAAGTATGGTAAAGATCGTAGAGAAAAATGATAACAAGAGAGAGAAAAGAGGACGGAAGAGGCTATGTTAAACAGGCCTCATGTTGTTGTTAGAGGTCTATAATCATACATATTTTCCCGATTGCGGTATTCTTTTGAATTTTTATAAAATTTATGGGGACCCTCCACCGGATTTTTTTGAAAAAAAACGATTTTTTTCACGGAAAATCATAGGTACATGTGTGGAGAATATTCGTGCAAAAGGATTTTTCGATTTGGAAAATATTTCCGGAGTTAGAGCGTTTTGAACGCACTCGTGTTCCACGCGCTTGAGGACGCTCAGGCGCTACCTTACCGAGCGCCCTCCATATTGGCTCCGCCATTTTGAATTTTGTTCATTTGACTTTGTGATGAGCGACGTCCAAAACCTCCGACTATAAATTTTGGTTGTGATATCACAAAAAAAACAAAGTTATGCAAACTCAAACTTTTTCAGAACTTTGAACGCGTTTATCTGAAAACCATGTTTTGCGTTTGTTATTCAATCCCCGAGCTCGTTAATTTCATCCGATTTACCTAATTCCAATTGTGCATGAAAGGGAATACTAGATTATGTGTCTGTTATCTAAATTCGACAAGAAAAATTGTTTATTAATAATTTTCGAACGAGGTCAAAGTTAAAAAAATGGTAAAATTTGACTTTATTTTCAAGTGTTGATAATTGTCATTTTTTTGAATCCAAATTCAATGAATTAGGGTAACAGACACATGTAATTACATGGATTTTCATTATATGTCTTTTAAATTCATGTCGGATCACTACAAAAAGCGGAAACCTCGAATAACAGCTGCGAACGCGATTTAGTGGAGCCGCCATCTTGAAGCCGCCATTTAGAGTTTTCCGAGAAAAGAAAATCATATTCTGTAACAATTGACAAGTGAATGTATCTTTAATTTGAGTTTCTATGTCTCTTTACTTTTCCACAATTAATTGTTAAACTTTGCCCTATTTTCAAAAAAATCTGGTGAAGAGTCCCCTTAAGAAGACCTTTGATCTCTTCAAATCCTGTACAACATATTCAAATTGTAAAGGTTGCAGAAAATCATAGAATTGAGGTTATATCCGAAGACAGGGATGAACAATGAAAGGTGCAATAAGTTCTAGTGTTTCATGAAATGTGGAAGGCCCTAGGATTTATATGTATAGAGCTTGAGGGTGTGTACTGAATTGGTAGGGAGGGAAAGGGAGTGGAGAATATAGAGCAAAAATAAGGTCAGATTAGAAGAGATGGGATGTAGAGAAGTGGTGAATCCTAGAGGGTAATGGATGAAGAGCGTAGGGAAAAAAACGAGCATAGGATCAAGTTGTGCGGAAGAGATAGAGAGGGTGGTGTTTAATAAGAAGGATGACAGAATGTAAAGGAAAAGTGGGACTGAAAGGGTCAAGGATGTTTATAAGCTCATTTTTTGCAAGGAACATTGTTGAATAAAACATGCGTCTTTTTCGCTAATTATGGAACTTTTGAATCCTTATAAAATTATTTTGAATTCCAAAGGAATATGATGGTCACTAATAGTCTTCTTTTTACAGAAGAGAATTTCTCAATTCTAATAAAATAACTTGGAATCTTCAAAAAAACATCGTATTCTTCCCAACTAATTGGGCACTTCCCGAATACGTAAAATATTATGAAATGTTTTTATAGGGATAGGAGAAAGAGATAAGAGATAAGGAGAAAGAATGAAGTAGAGGTGAGCGATGAAAAGCGTTGAAGATAATGGAATAGGAGAAAAGGAATCTAGAGAAAAGAGTTGAGCACGTGACCGAAGAAAGGTAGATAGGATAAGAGGGTGTGATAAGCAGGAAAGAAAGTGAAAGAACGAAAAGGGAAGTATTCAGTTAATGGAGTGAATGTTAAATTTTTTGGTTGATCAAGTTTGGGCGTAAAGAAGGTGTAAAGATATAAGGTTTGGGGATATTTGCTAACCTGGAAGACAGGTGAACAAGGGCAGATGATAGAATGAGAAATACGAAGAGATGGAAGATAGAAATAAGAGATGAGGAAAGGGTAGGAAGTACAGATAAAAGATGAAAAGCATTAAATATTGTAGATAAAGAGAAAAGAAATATAGGGGAAGGAAGTTAGCAGGTTACCGAAGGAAGGTAGATAGGACAAGAGGGTGGAAGATTCAGGAAGGGAAAAAGGATCAACCAAAAGGAAACGTAGTTGATGATCAAAAGAGGTGAAAGAAAGGAAAAGGATGATGTGAATGAAAGGTTGCAGTGACAAGTCGGAAAGAAGGTTTAAGAACAAAAGAGGGAGTACGGGGATTGAGGTAAATGTTAAATTCTTCGGGTGATCGAGTTTGCGCGTAGAGAAGGTGTGCAGATTCAAGGTTTGAGGGCATGTGCTAACTCGGCAGACAGGTGAACAAGAGCAGTAGAAATAAGAGATAAGGAGAGGATAGGAAGTGGATATAATAGATAGGAAGCGTGGAAGGTAGTGGATAAGGACAAAACGAATGTAGAGAAAAGAGGTGAGCAGGTGACCTAAGAAAAGTAGATAGGGCGAGAGGGCGTTAGATGCAGGAAGGGAAAGAGTATCAACTAGGAGGATACGTTTGAAAAGATGTAGAAGAAAGAGAAAGGATGGTATGAATTTGTGGCTGCAGTGACAAGTCGGAAAGAAGGTTTAAGAATGGAAAAGGGAGTATAGGTTAAAGAGGTAAATGTTACATTGTTTGGGTGATCAAGTTTGCTTGTAAAGGAGGTGTACAGATATAAGGTTTGGGGTCATATGCTAACCTGGCAGACACTTGAACAAGGGCAGATGATGGAATGGGGAATACGAAGGGATATGAGATAGAGATAAGAAATGAATAGAGGATAGGAGGTAGAGATAAAAGATGGGGACACGTTGAGGAAGAAAGAAGTGTAGAGAAAAGCGGTGAGCGGGTGACCGAAGAAAGGTAGATAGGACGAGAAGGGGGAAGGTGCAGGAAGGCGAAAAGGATTACCCTAGAGGGTACGTGGTTTGTGATGAGAAAAAGGTGGAAGAAAGAGAAAGGATGGTGTGAATGTAGGGTTTCAGTGACAAGTCGGAAAGAAGTTACAGAACGAAAGAGGGAGTATGGGGTATTGAGGTAAATGTTAAATTGTTTGGGTGATCAAGTTTTCGTGTAAAAGAGGTGTACAGATATAAGGTTTGGGTATATATGCTAACCTGGAAGACAGGTAAACAAGGGCAGATGATAGAATGAGGAATACGAAGGGATAGAATAAAAAAAAGAGATAAGGAGAGGGCAGGAAGTTTATATAGAAGATAGGAAGCCTTGAAGAAAGTGGATTGAGAGAAAAAATGTAGAGAAAAGAGGTGAGCAGGCGCGCGAAGAGAGGTAGATAGGACGAGCAGGGGGAAGTTGCAGGAAGGCAAAAAGGATTACCCAAGAGGATACGTGGTTGGTGATAAAAAAAGGTAGAAGAAAGAGAAAGGATGGTGTAAATATAGGGTTTTAGTGACGAATCAGAAACAAGGTTTAACAAAGAAAGAGGGAGTATCGGGTAATGAGGTAAAGGTTAAATTGTTTGGGTGATCGATTTTGTGCGTAAAGGATGTGTGCGGATATAAGGTTTGGGTATATATGTTAATCTGGAAGGCCGGTGAACAAAAGCAGATGATAGAATGAGGAATACGAACGGATAGAAGATAGAGAAAGGAATGAGGAGAAGATAGGGAGTAGATATGAAAGGTGGGAAGCATTGAAGATAGTGGATGAAGAGAAAAGAAATGTAGATTGAAGAGGTGAGCGGGCGCCCGAAGAAAGGTCGATAGGACGAGCAGGGGGAAGTTGCGGGAAGGCAAAAAGGATTACCCAAGAGGATACGTAGTTGGTAATTAAAAGAGGTAGAAGCAAGAGAAAGGATGGTGTGAATTTAGGGTTTCAGTGACAAGTCGGAAAGAAGTTACAGAATGAAAGAGGGAATATAGGGTAGAGAGGTAAATGGTAAATTGTTCGGCTGATCGAGTTTTGCGTGCACGGAGAACTCCATATAAAGTAGAGACGAAGGATGGAGATACGCTAAAGATATGTATCAAAAGTAAAGATATAAAGAGGAAAAAGTAAGCAGATGATTGATTAAGAGTAGGTGGGATGAGAGGACGGATGATGCGGAAAGGGAGAAAGTATCAACCAAGAGGTCACGTAATTGGTGATCAAAAGAGGTAGAAGAAAGGGAAAGTATAAAGGGAATATGGGGTTGCAGTGACAAGTCGGAAATATGGTTTAAGAACATCGAGGGAAGTATACAAGAAATGAGGTGAATTTCAAGTTGTTTGGGTAATCAAGTTTTTGCTTAAAGGAGGTGTACAGATATAAGGTTCAGAGACATATGCTAACTCGGTAGACAGGTGAAGAAGAGCAGATGATAGAGTGAGGAATACGAAGGGATAGAAGATAGAGATTAGTGATAAGGAGAGGGTAAAAAGTAGAGATGAAAAATGGAGATACTTTAAAGATAGTGGATTGATAGGAAAGAGACGTAGAAAAAAGAGATCAGCAGATGACCGAAGAAAGGTTGAGAGGATAAGAGGGAGAAGATGTAGGAAGGGAAAAAGAATGGATTAGGTGGATGCAAAGATGGTGATCAAAAGAGGAAAAAGAAAGGGAAAAGAGAGTGTGAATATAGGATTGCAGTGAAAAGTGAGAAAGAAGGTTTAAGAATGAAAGGGGAATTATAAAAGTACTAGACGAGGGCGGAAGATGCAGGATGGTAAAAAGGATCAACCAAGAGGATATGTTATGGGTGATCGAAAGAGGTCAAAGGAAGAGAGAGGATGGTGTGAATAAAGAGTTAGAGTGACAAGTTGAGAAAAGGACTTAGGAACGAGAAGGAATATAAAATATGAAGTTGTAGAAGGCGATTGCGTTTACACGAAACGACATAAAGGTTAATAATCAAGTGACAGAGAGGAACGAAAAGGAGAATGTTTGTTTAATTGGATAAGGAAAGAGTGTTATGAAGATTAACGAGGTGAATTACGACAAAGGAGAGAGGAGAGAATAATATGTGCTACGTAAAAGATGGTACATGTTGATTTTAGAGAATAAGAAAGGGTATATGAAGAGCATAGAGTAGATGTAGAAAGTAGATGTAGAGAGTAGATGTATAGTAGTCGAATCTGAACTAATTCTATTATTATCTTTCAAAAGGAAAACGGTTTAATTTTCTGACAAGATTTGTGCAAGGAATAGAGTTAATTGGAACTTCTGAGCTATTAAGTACAGAAATGGAGTCTGGGGTGGGTAATTGCCTGCGATTTGACTACATGCGAAATGTTCTGCTTTACTTGTACATTCCTTAAAGCCCTACAACCCATGCATATGAGCTTAGCTCACTTGAGAGGCAGCAGAACCGTAACAATGGTTTGATGGGAGCTTTCTCTGCTGGTTCCTGTTTACAGCAGAAGACACTGAAGGAGCCAAATTGCCCTAGGAAAAATTGCTTCTCTTGCTCAACATGTAAAATTTAAGAACTGTGGAACGAGACGACTCTTTAGTATGGATAGCGACAACATAACTTTTTTTACTGCGGAGTCAGTGTTTTCTGATAAAGTTTCGTTTCTGCTCAAGTAAACTGGAGGTACTGCAAAGGCGTTAAAATTTTACGGTATTTTCTTAAATTTTTACGAAACTAGCTAACTTAGTTATTGAAGCACTTTACTTATAAGTTTTATTACTGATTATGCAGCAGACGAATTGACAATGTAGCAAAGTTTTGAGAAATGAATACTATGGATTCACTAGTCGAAAATCTACACATTGGTAAACAAAGATGTGAGGTCCAAGCTGTTCATGACATGATCATTAGGGATGAACAAATTTTTCAATTTATTTATAAGATTACACATTTAACACATTTGGGTCATTTCACGTGGTTTTACATTCAAAATTTAGATTTTGTTGAAATAATTTTTTTCCACTTTTAGATCGCAAAATATTCGATACCTGTTTT
>WSXT02043358.1:0-13242 GCA_011762715.2 Neuroterus valhalla | reverse complement strand
CTCAGGGGGTCTCAAAACGTGGAGATTCCATCAAATCCGCGAAAGTCATTTTTCACATAAAACCAATACCTTCTCATTCAGAATGAGAATGTAAAAAAAAACCTGGACATTCACAGGTGCATGAAATTGGACTCTTAATTGTCATTCAAGTCAAATAATTGTTTCCAAACTCTGATCAATTTCTTTGATCAAAGAAAGAACAAATGGATACAATGAAACTTAGAGGAATTCACGAGGATTAAGGGTTATTCGGCAGGATTCACGGAATTATTGAAAATTCTTAAGAAATCGAGAAGATGCAACGAAATAAGAAAATAGTTCGGAAGGAGTTGGTGAATTTCGGGGAATTTCAAGTAGATTTTGAAGTTGATTTACTTTCAAATAAATGCAATGAGTAAAATTCAGTTATTTCAATGCTTTGAGAATATTTTGAATTTGTGACAAAAGTCGTGAAAATCGATAAACTGAGAACTCATTACCTACTGATATAGAATATTTAGATTTGAATAGAGTGATCGGCTTTTTGACATAACTTACCGTGCAACTAAGCAACGAACCTATTCAATATTACAAATATTAACAGGTACATTAAAATGAGAGCTTCCTAAGAATAGAGTCGAATTTTCTTCCAACTTCCATTTAGTTAACGAACTGAACCATAATTTTGTAGTATCAATTCAAACTTTGACAATCATGTTCAATAGCATTTGATCAACTGAAAAACTATTCCAGAAAAGTTTCAGTGCATAGCGATGACTTTATATCAGTGAAAAAGTATTTTCTGTTCAATTGCATTTTCAAAATTTTTGAGACCATTTTTTCCAAGACTCGATAATTGTAAGTACAGCTTCTTGTAGTGAGTAATAATTGGAACAATTTATTCCTATGTTGTTTTTTGATGAGCAAAAAATTGTCAAGAGTTATGGCATTTTCAATATGAGAAAAAGTATAGAACAAAAAATGTTCCTTTTTTAGAGCCCTACGAGATGGACTTCACAAATTTTTTAATTTTCTCATAAAAACGTAAATTCCAATTTTGATCGCACAAAAAATAATGGAAAATAATCTGGGAACTCGATAACTTACGAAATAATGATGATATTCTATCGTGCTTTGGCACCCATTTTTAGGGACCGAAACAACAAGTCGAGTTCGTAAACCAGCTGTTTTGGATCGAAAATGAAAGAGAAGGAGAATTTGGAATTTTTTGGACTTTTTTTCCAAGGCTCAAAAATTTTAAGTACGGTTCCTTGTAGTAAGTAAAAAGTGTAACAATTTATCCTTATGATTTTTTTTTGATAAAAACAAAATTGTCATAGTTTTGGCATTTTCAAAGTTCTAAAATGGGAATTTTTAGCCCAATAATGCAAGATTGAAAAGAAAGTCAAGGAGACAAATTGTTTTTTTTTGGGAGCCCTACAAGATCGTGAACACAGATCTTTAAATTTTCTCAAAAACTCGAAAATTCGAGTTTTGTTCGCACAAAAAATAATGAAACATAATCTGTGAACTTGATAACTTTCGAAAGAATGGCCATATTCGATCGTGCTTTGGCAACTATTTCGAGGGACCAAAAAGACAGGTCAAGTTCGCTAACCAGCTATTTTGGATGAAAATAAAAGAGCGGGGGGGGGGGGGGCATTTTGAAAATTTTTTTGGACTTTTTTTCCAAGACTCAAAAATTCTGAGTACGATTTCTTGTAGAAGGTAAGAAGTGAAACAATTTATCGTCATATTTTTTTTTTTATGAAAACAGAATAGTCAGAGTTGTGGCATTTCCAAAATTCAAAAATATAAACGAAAATGAGAATTTTTAGCCAAACAACGCAAGATAAGAAGGAAAGTTCTAAGAAAAAAAAAATCTTTTTGAGAGCCCTCCAGGATGATCTTCATAACTTTTCGAGTTTTCTCCAAAAATCTAAAATTCAAATTTTAGTCGCACAAAAAATAATGAAAAATAGAAAGATTTATTTTTTGGTCATACTATGTGAAATACAGGAAAATATAAAGGAACTAAAATTGTGCACCAAGAAAAGACCTACAAATTTGGTAGAACTAATTTTTTGATAGGACCAGTAGTTTTTGCTTCATTTATAAAAGAGCATATAAAAAATGAAAAAAATGAACTTTTGGAAAATTGACACAAGACTAGGAAAAATCAAATAAACGCAAGTTCTTCACCAGGGGAATATCTACATATGTGTTATCACCTCCTTCAACAGGATATGTATTTTTCATTTCAACCAAGGAAAATAACTATAAAAATGAAATAATAACATTTTTGAAAAAATGACTAATGCTAACACATGAGATTGCTAAAGAACAGTTGTTCACCCGAAAAAAATCTATAAATTTTGTTATAAATTTTCCCATTCAACGCGTAGTAGCATTGGACATATCCTTTTAAAGAAGTTAATAACACATTAAAAGGTATTTTCCTGGTAATGAACTTGCGTCAATAAATTTTTTCTTAGCTCTTGTCCATCATCCAAAAGTTTATTATTTCATTATTAATATGCTCTTTTATAGATGAAGCAAAAACTAATTGTCCTATCAAAAAGTTATTTGTACCTACCAAATTTGTAGATCTCCTCTTGGTGCACAATTTGAGTTCACTTATATTTTCCCGTACCTCACATAGTTTGACCAAAAAATGAATCTTTCTATTTTTCATTATTCTTTGTGCGACCAAAATGGGAATTTTCGATTTTTTGAGAAAACTCAAAGAGTTTTATTCACGATTTTGTAGGGCTTCCAAGAAAAAAAAATTTTTCACTCTAATTATGAGGATTAATTGTTTCACTTTTTACGTGCTACGAGAAATCGTACTCATAATTTTTGAGTCTTGGAAAAAAGCCCAAAAAATGTTCAAAATGCTCCCCCTCTTTGATTCTTCATCCAAACCAGCTGGTTAAAGAACTTGACCTGTCTTTTTTGCCTTTTAAAATGTGTGCCAAAGGGCAATCCAATTCGATCATTCTTTTGAAAGACTACAGACAGATATACACCTTCGTAAAAACCATTTTTTTTACTCAGAGGGTCTCAAAACGTAGAGATTTCATCAAATCCGCGAAAGTATATTTTTACATAAAATCAATACCTTCTCATCCAGAATGAGAATGTAAAAAGTATTTATGAATGGGAGGGGAAAGGATTCAGAGTACGCCACTAGCAGGTATCTGACTTGAGAAGAGAGGATGGATAGGATGCTTTCTTCCTATGAATCTTGATCAATTGGGAGTCGTGACGATGATAGATATATGGCGTAATGAGTGGGATAGTAAACATTGAAGATCAGAAGGCTACCGAGAAGATACAGGTAGAAGATTTTACATGCAAATAGGGAAAATGATAATGCGAAAAGGATAAGATTAGGCTGGAGTGAAAAAGAGGGAAAATAGAAATAATAGATAACAATAGGATCAGAATGGAATAAGAAAGAGAATAGGAAGAGAAATAGAGTGGGACTAGAAGAAATTCATCCAAAGGAGAAGAGGAACTTCAACACACTATAAGTATGTAGGAAATGAGGCAAGGAAGAACATATGGATGCTTTTAGGCATCAATTTATAAAATGTATATGTAATATAAGTGATGAATATTAATAACAATATTTTTATCGACTTACCAAAAGAGTAAAGTGAGCCCACGAGGGTGAGAAGTATGGCAGATACAATTTTCATTTTTTCTGGTTTGCCACGAAGTCGAAAAAATTAGGCAGTAAACTGATTTTTCTGAAATTGCGGGTAAAATGTGACTCGACGAATGATTGTAATACTTTATACCAACTCCGATGACCTTGATTCAATGACTCGTTTTATTTATTCTTACAAAGTACTGGAGTCGAAGTAAGAAGATCGTTCTCCCAGTTCACAACCTTTCCCATATCTACTATTCATACTTTACAACCAGGAAACCTTCAGAGTTTAAGAAGATTACAATATATGTTATAGATTCCACAGATAGATAAACGTTCATTCTTTAGCATATTGGCCTTGAATCATTTTTTTTGGTTAAAAAAATATTGCCGAAGTTATGGTATTTTCAAAATTCAAAAATATGAAAGAAAATGAGCATTCTTCGCCAAAAAGAGCAAAATTGGAAAGGAAGTTAGAGAGAAAAATATTTTTGTTTTTGGGAACTCTACAAGATTGTGAATACAACTTTTTGAATTTCTTCAAAAAATTGAAAATTCCAATTTTGATCGCACAAAAAATGAAGAAAAATAATCTGTGAACTCGATAAATTTCGGAGGAATGATCATATTCGATCGAGGTTTGGCATCTACTTTAAGGGAAAAAAGACAAATTGAGTTCGTTGACCACCTATTTTGGATCAGAAATAAAAGAGTAAAAAGCGTAACAATTTATCCTTATCATTTTTTTCCCCCGATTAAAATAGAATTTTCAGAGTTATGGTATTTTCAAAATTCAAAAGTATAAAAGAAAATGGAGTTTGGAGAGAAAAATGGTTTTTTGGGAGCTCTTAGGGTACTCTTTACAACTTTTCAAGTTTTCCCAAAAAATCGAAAATTCAAATTTTGGTCGCACAAAAAATAATGAAAAATAGAAAGATTCAGTATTTGGTCAAACTATGTAAGGTACGGGAAAATATAAATGAACTAAAATTGTGCAAAAAAATATCTACAAATTTGGTGAAATTAACTTTTTGATAGGACAAGCAATTTTCGCTTCATTTATAAAAAAGCATATAAAAAAATGAAAAAATTAACGTTTGGACAATTGACACAAGCTCGGGAAAAATCTAATAGACGCAAGTTCTTCTCCAGGAAATTATCTTTAAATGTGTTGTCAACTTTTTTAACAGGATATGCAGTTTTCATTTCAATCAGGTAAAATAACTATACAAATGAAGTAATAAAGTTTTTGAAAAAATGACTAAGGCTAACACAGAAGATTGACAGAGAAAAAATGTTCATCCGAAATAAATTTGTGAATTTGTTTCAATTTTTCCCATTGGACGTGAAGTTTTTGTTTCAATTGTAAAAATAAAATTGAATTTCTGGAAAAACTACACAACATGCAAACAAATTGGGCAAAGAAACTTCTCTATAGCTTTCGAGAAACTTTGATCGCGTGCGCAGCACGAGACACGCGATGAGAATGTATTCGTTGAAGCCAGAGAAGCTTTAACAAACGAAAATTCAGTTTTCATCAAATTAAAGTAGTCGACATTTCGCTTTTGCGTTTAACAAGCTCTTAATACAACTGTAGGGAGGTACAAAGAGTGAGCGCGTAGCGCAAGGTAAATTCAATACCAAGCTGCGAGGGCAAGTCCTTATAATTACCCCTTAAATGACACACGTCAAAATATTTCAGTAAATGACACACGGGGTTGATCGCACCCCAACGTAGATAACTGCAAATAATTTCTCGAATTGTACATACATATTCGCGGTAATACCTACCTAAAACTGATTGTGGGTGTCCCTTAAAGCCTAGCGAACAGTATTATCTTGCTCTTATTGTAAAATGCAGATGCTCATATAGTTAAAAATAATGCAATAATTGAAAAAGTGAAAAACAGACACTTCGTGGTATCTTTTTTTCAGTTTTTGATATTCTTTTATGAAACTTTCACGGAATACTCATTTGATAGTGCTGTTTAACGTGCAATAAGTCTCAGTTTCTGAATTTGAAAAAAAGGTATTTATTTGAAGGAATGTAGTAGAAAAATTGACGGTGAGAGAAACACAGATATAGGGTCATGTACGCTCATTTTATTCGCTACAAAAATCATCAAAAAGATACTGTTAGCGAAGAATACAAAAAAATAAAATGCAAAGAATGTTTAGTTAACAAAATATCGAAATCTTACCTCGCCCGCACAAGCAAGGCACAAATAGATGCGATGCAAATCGCACATCGCTCTGGTGCACGAAGGACAGATTTGTTTGGTTTTTCTGTCTCTCATGGCAGCACGAAGTTGATTTGAAGCAATAGTTTTAGAAATTTCTATGGTTAAAAAAACCATGGGGTGTAAATTACCCCGTGTGTCATTTAAGGGTTAATATACTCTCAAATTTGATATCAGATCAAAATTTGGAAATTTGTACACTTTCCATTGAAAAACATATAATGTTCCATAATTTGGAAACAAAAATCGTCCAGATCAAACAGTTTGGGATGCTTACAAATTTGCAATGTTGAGATTTGAATAGTTTCAGAGAATTTCAAACTGCAACACTCTCATTCGAAATAATTCGAATCGGGTGAATTTTAAATTCTGAAATTAAAAATTTTTGAAAAGAGAGTATACAATTTCAAAATGATAAGAATTGAAATTATGTATATATAATTTCTAATTCAGAGCGTTCAAAATCGAATAATTTCAGATTATAATCCTGGTATGACCAGGATTTCGATGGCACTGATTACGAATCCCATCTGAAAAAGATTGTGAAAGAAACAAGCGGTTTTATTAAGTCACTGAATACAAATGCGGGATTTTATTTATCAACATATATCTATTAGAATACTGAGAAGTACGATACACATTACAAAATTACATGTTCTATTTTTCGTCATAAATGATTCATATTGATTATGCGGACAATCGCTATTCCCATGAAAGGAAGTCTGCCTCATTCCGATATTAGGCACAATTAGCAGTGTAGCTGTTGCTGGAAGCAATGATTCCTATTCTTTACGGGGTATTTCACGTAGTCTAGAAACGAGTAGGCCAAATATGGTAATATCAGGTATTACCATATTTGGCCATCCTTGTTTGAAAAATACAACGATACGTGAACAAGATGACATGATAGGGCGGCTGGCGCGTGGTCTTCCTTGCCAGTTTTCTAAGATACGTTATATGACATGGTTATATCATGTGTCTTTCTGTTCAATTTTTCGACGATGGTTTCAACAGTTGGTTCTGTGATGCACCTGGTATCGTGACAGCTTTGTTAAATTCGCTTTTCATAAACTCGGTGGCGAAGGTATGATTGTCATTACTCCTGAAAACAGAATGGGTTTCCAAAAAACTGTCCAAACATATTTTTCCTTCAAATGGAGCAATATTTCTCTAGCACCTTTATAGATAACTAAAATTTATAAAGTGCTCTACCTCCCTTCATCAACAAATTGACCAGGTTACTTCTCTACCATATGTTGGTGAATAATTTGTTTGTGATCAATCCTAAAAATTTGTCTATTGTTATCACAGAGTTTCATGACCTCACCTTACTCATCAACCTCACCTGTGAGGCCCAAGTAGCCAGGATTTTTGTTTCCGAAACTTAATATTACTGAGTTCACATGGATTATTTATTCTTGGATATGGGTTATGAAACGCTTCTACCACGCATGCCTGCAGTCCAGGTGGTAGGAAAACGCAAGCAGATTCTGGTGGCGTGCTATGGCCGCTAAAATTGTCAGGCACAAAGATGTCACTATTTTTCCGCATTTAACGGGTGTAGCCTGGACGTGGATTTTTTTTCGGAATGGTAGAAAAATCTGCAAACAGACACCGAGAAGTGTCTGCGCTTCTTGGTAGTGTGGGGCTTTCGATGTTGATGAAGATGGAAAGATGTTATTTCCATCTACTTTCCACTAAAAAACCACCATCACCTTCTTCGCATGATTCCCCCCTGAACCGCTTTCGCATTACTTCAAGGGGTACCGTTTTCTTGCCGATATAGGG
The DNA here is from genome assembly GCA_011762715.2 of Neuroterus valhalla. NCBI lineage: Eukaryota > Metazoa > Arthropoda > Insecta > Hymenoptera > Cynipidae > Neuroterus > Neuroterus valhalla. The sequence continues at coordinate 5,577 of WSXT02043358.1, read as the reverse complement.
AATCTGCTGGTTTCTTTTTCTGAGTCATCGTTATATCCCAGCCAAAATGTTACGCCTCGTCCTCGGCGGCACGTCGGAAACGTGCTCGGGCTCGCCGGCCTTCGAACTTCTTGGTTGGGTGCGGCTGGGTGGTCTGCCTCCGTAACTACTGGCTCTTCTCGCTAGGGGCTCTTTCTGGTTCCCTTCATCTTCATCTGATAAGGTATCGTGACCCAACCAGGATGTACGCATCGTTCTCAGTAGCGCAGACGGTAGCGTTCGCGCATCGGGCTCGTCCGCCTTCGACATCCTATTTTGGTCTGATCGGATTCCTTCTTTATGGCTGATGTTCCGCCGCGTTCATCTCTTTCTCCTTCTGCCTGAGGAGCGTTTCGCTGTAAACAGCTAACGCCTCCCAGTTTTCGTCATTTCTGAGCGTTATGGTCGTTATGTTTGCGGGTGTAATACTTTCCACATCCATTTACAGCCCCTCTCTGAACTCGGTCCATCTTTAGCAGTGAAAGAACGTGTGATCTGCATCATCCTTGTCGAATCCGCATTAGACACACGTCGGACTCTGTGCCTTTTCCATCCTCAAGAGGTAGGATTAGAAATCATCGTGCCCCGAGAGGAACTGCGTGAGCTGGTAGGTGACCTCGCCATGTTTCCGACCAATCCAAAGACCAAGTTCTGTTATCAGTTTAGCCGTTCATCTTCCTCGGTGTTTATTGCTCCATCTTTCTTGCCAGCGTCGTTGTGTCTCGACTCGGGCCCTCGCTACTGCGGTCTCTTTTGGCACTGTGGGATTTCTATCAAATACGGCTTTCCTTTCGAGCGCTAGCAATTCTATGGGTATTTCCTCCACAATTACGAAGGATGCGGGCTCCGATACTGTACGATAAGAGCACGCAATCCTCCGGCCTCCTTTCTGTTGCACCGCAGTCAGCTTCTTGCTATATGTCTTTCTTTTGACAGCGTCCGCCCATATTTCACTCTCGAAGAGCAGTATGGACTTAGTGACTATCATCAGGAGATGCCTCTTGCTAGGCCTTGGGCCGTTGACATTGGCCATAAGCCTGCTCAGTGCAGTTGTGACTGCAGCTGCCTTACCCGTTAAACTAAGGATGTGTTCCTGAAATGTGAGCTTTGAGTCGATCATGATTCCCAGGTGCTTTACAGCTGCCTTGGTTTCGATCTCCTTAGGGCCCACCTGAATCTTGATTATCCGGGGAATATGCTTCCTGGTGACTAGTACTAGTTCCGTCTTTTGGGTTGCTAGTTCTAGTCCGTGGTTTTCCATCCACCCGTTTACCAGGTACATCACCTGGTCCAGTTTCTACTGCACTTTCTAATCGCTCCGACCTGCGATTACCGCGATAATATCGTCTGCGTATCTTGACAAGTATGTGCCTATTGGCATCTGTATGCGCAGAATGTCATCGTAGGAGATGTTCCAGAGATCTGGTCCTGAAATAGATACCTGAGCAGCTCCCGCCATGATCTGCTTCGTTCTTGTTCCTCCCGATGTTGCGTATGTCAGCGTCCGGTCCTTGAGGTAGCTTTTCAGCATCCGCATGATGTAGTCTGGGATCTTGAACCCCTTCAAGGCTTCTATCATATCAGTCCACCTGCCTTAGTTGAAGGCGTTCTCCACATCCAACGTACCCGGGAGGATGATCTCTCGTGAGTGGTGGTTTCTACTTTGTACCGAGTTAATAGTTGCCACTATTTCTCGTACTGCGTGGACTGTGGAGGGTCCCTTCCTGAATCCATATTGCCTCGTGGAAAGATCTCCAGATGCATGAATAGCCGCCGAGAGGTAGGGCTTCAGCAGGTTCCCGAGAAAAGTTCCTGCTGTATTAAGCATACTAAGGGAGCGATGTGATCCTGGATATTTGGGAACACCTTTGTTGTTGTTGATCAATATCAGCCTCTGCGTTTTCAATTGCCAGGGAAAGGCCCCTCCCATCAGACTGGCATTGTAGGCATTTAGCAACACTTGTGGTTGAGCGTGTGCTATCGTTTTCAATGCCTCCGTCGGGATTCCGTCTAGTCCAGCGCGCCGCCCGCTGAGAGGGCTTCAAGTTTTCTGGTAACGATCCTGTATCCTAGGCCCCAAGAGTCGTTGTTCACCTCCTGGGCTAGAGCCGTCCAGTTCTTTGACTTGCTCTTCTTGATAGTTCTCGTTATCTTTTTCTTTGCTAACTTGAACTGTACATCCTCTTGAGTTGTCCCCGTGTTCAACCTTTTCCGCCTTGCACGGGTTGCCTTGCACCTACATTGCAGGCATCACCTCCGTAGCTCCGAGATCTCTTGCGACCACCAATAAACAGAGCGTTTCTCCCTTCTGGGTTATTTCCTAGGCATTGACTCCTCACAAGGACGGTGTACCAGTTTCATGGTCACTCCTACCAAGGATTTTTCAAATACTCTCGGATATATAAGTGATATCACGTGTATTCACGCAAAGACTGCGGACAAGAATATATTCATATTTACAACGAATACATTAGTTCCAAAATATACATAATTCTAGTGCTGTAACAGAGTAACTATGAACAATGTTGAAGCAATGACCAGCAATGTTTATTCAGCGATCTGTCCTATTGATACATAGTAAACTAAACCTTCCTTGCATAAATTTTGAAGTTCTGCATGTCATTCGAGGATTTGAGTCTTTGAGGTGCTTGTGCGTCTCTTTCGCATTTGCGATAGCTTCTCTGAGCCCTTAACTTGACACTGAAAGAATTGAACTGGGTGTACCAAAGTCCCTGTTTTGACTTCTCATTTTCGATCCTGACCTTGAAGGAGAACTCTTGAGTTCAGGTTCCGCAGGTAAGAGTCCTCTGTTTCTCCCTACCCTTTAGCCCTTACACGTCATGCAAGGTCTCGTAATCTCTGGAGACGGTATAATATCATAATAATGATGGAAACGAAAAATGTAATAAAGCATGAGAAAAGTATTATCAGAAGGATGTGTGCACAAGAGCAAGCAGCAAACAAAGATCACATGAAAATTCAATGAAGAAAGCATGCATCTGTAACGGCAATGACAAGGATTATAAAGACAGAGCAATTACATTGAAAGGTAGAGGTGGCACCATGGAAAATAATACTTAGGCAGGAGAAATGATGAAACTGCTAATGGTTGGAATAGAAGTGGGCAATGGGATAGGCTCCGAGAACTTCCTGTTAATGACGGATGTCAGACGTAACAGACTACAGAGAAGAAGAGAAAGATAGAGAGAGAGCGAGAGGACACGAAGACGAGGACATCAGATCAAAAAGCAGGAGGGAGACGATAGGAAAGGTGCTTTGAAAGTAATGTTGTCAAAGTAGAGATAGAATAGAGGATAGTGTAAGAAACTAGCGGGAGGTAAAATAAGGAGCATATTATACTTTCGATTATTACGTGGATTCTTTCTATTTTTGAAGAGATGCAAACGAATGCTTTATCTATTCCATGACCTTAGACGAATTTCAGATAAATAAGAGTTTTGTCTGGAAAAAACATTTGTCAAACGCGCGTTTTGAAATCCATGTACTCTTCATACTGTGAATTATCTGAAGTTCTCAAGGTATAATATTATCATAAAACGTGCTTAAAAAATGACCTGTCTCCATATCGTGGAAATTTTATGTTAATAAGTGTGTCACATCACAAAAATTTAATGCCTAAAAAATTTTAGAAAAGAGGATTATTTCTCCCAAATTCTTATTTTGTTTCGAAAATAAAAATGTTTTGTAGGATTCCTCCTTTTTTTGCCTAAGTCATACTTTTTTTAGCCTGAAATGTGGCTTTGAGTATATTCTTCCTAGAGAGGAGGGAGATAAATAGTATACGACACTATTCACCGCAAAATTTAAGTCAATTTGATTTGTGATGGGAATTTTCCATCGATTTTGAATTGCGATCTCGCGCTGCTTCGTTAATGGGGAAGAAAGTCTTATTCCGAGCGTAAAACCCGCTTTCAGAAACTTCAATAGTCAGCAGCATTATTTCAGAATAGTGAGAAATCCCTGAAGACCTATATAAAGGAAACATCTATAAAAAATCAGAAGTCTTTTTTGCAGCATGTGTTGATTCGTGCCACTTGGAAAAATCGATAATGTCAGATTTTCAGATGTTCCTCCGTTATCAATCACCAACAGGACGGTTAAATTTCGAAATAAAATAATCAGATTTTTGTGTTGCGAAGATGAAATTTGCCACAAATTTGATAAAGTAGACTTTCTGACCAAAGAATTATATTCTCAGCGAGATGCTCAAATCAACAGTTGGACGAATCAAATATTAACTCAAGGGCAAACAAGTGTATGGCTATAAAAATAATTTCTCACTCGATTTCTCAAGAAAAATAATAATCATAAAAATGGAGAATAATGCAAGCTTACCAATTTTTAATATATCCAGTAAATATTGTAACAAAAATGCAAAAAGTTTGGTACACAATCATATTTTTCTCGAATATCAAAGTTATCAGAACTATTCAATTTGAAAAATAATTTTTGTGGACTAAAAGTTCAAATAGTTTAAGAATCAAGTACTCATCGTCTGTAACAAACCAGTCATGAATTGAATACATCGAATTACCTTAAGTTGCAAGTATAGTATATAATTTTAACCATTTCAACCTTGAAAACATGATCGAAAAAATTCATTGCTATTATCTTTAATAGATAGAAACAATTTTCTTCTAATTTGACGGCCTTTGAAAAGAAGGGAAAATCGAAAATTTTAGTTACAGATGAATTTTGGTCCTTCCAAATTGAATCTCTTAATCAAAAATTCAACGATATCTGCGAAATATATCTCTTCGGATTACAAATATATATTTCACAGATCTCCTGACTCCAGAAATAATTTTTTCTATTGAAAATTCATCTATTCGTTTGGATAATGGGTGAGGCTGTTCGGGTTCCATTTTTTTCGGATTCATAGTTTAAGCAGATTGAAATCAATTGTATTCACTAACAAGGAAGGTACCCCAGGTGTCCCTCACCGATTTAAATGCAGTTTTGATATGTTGTAGAACATTGAAAAATAAGGCACACGTATTTGATTTTATCTGCGGAAAAAGATTTTTAGGGGGTGAAACAGACCCTCAAAATTTCAGTCGTCACGGAGTAGTTTGAGGATTTTTAATAGAAAATCTCAATATTTTTAAACCAAACTGAGTGGAAAATTCATACTATTGAAAATAACGAAAAATATTAAATTGATGACAGGATTTGATCTATTGTAAAGTATAAATAAACAATTTTTTTATAGAAAATTTAATATAAAATGACTTTATGAAGTTAATTTTTGGCAAAAAAATCTGAAAAAAATATATATTATACACAAATACATATCTCAGTTGACGTATTTCTGCATTTTTTTCAAATAAAATTTTTCAAGGGGGTAACCGCCCCCCGTATTTTTCATCACATATCAGTAAAAATTAGGATCATTTTCCGAAATATTAACATACGATCAACAGCTTTTTTTTAAATGAGATATCCCTGGTAGTTTTATGATTTTTAAATGGAAAAACTTTATATTTTTTAAAACAAACTGGCTGAAAAATTCACATTACAAATAATGCTGGGTAATTT
>WSXT02043347.1:0-13243 GCA_011762715.2 Neuroterus valhalla | reverse complement strand
ATTTCATCAAATCCGCGAAAGTCAATTTTCACATAAAACCAATACCTTCTCATTCAGAATGAGAATGTAAAAATAGTCGAAGTCTTCTAGTATTTGAGCAAATACAGATATTCGGCATTTCTTTATGGATTCCTATAGGTCCTATTATTCTGTTTCAGATTCAATGAGAAAATTGTGAAAACTCCGAAAATTGACAAAATCCATGATTTCTGCAGAAACAAAAAGAGATGTGAAAAAGGTTTAATAATCAAAGTTATTTCTTTAAAAAAGTTCTACGCAAAAGTTTATTAGCGATTTTTTCTATCTTGCGTCATTATTGAAATTTTCGCTGAAATGTGAATAAATGCAATTTCCCACTGACATAAATAATCAAGGAGGGTTTAATCAACAGGAGAAACCAATTTTTTTAAACAATGTTCCACTAAAAATATAAACATTCGAAGAAAATATTCAATATTAACTTTTCTGGTTTTTACTTTTCTTTTTCTTGTAATTTCAGCGAATATTCCAATAACAACGCAAGATAGAAGAGATCGCTAATAAACTTTTTTGTAGAACTTTTTTAAAGGAATAACTTTGATTATTGAACCTTTTTCACATCTCTTCTTGTTTCTGCAGAAATGGTGAATTTTTATTCTTTTGTTGGAAAAAAAATTCCTTCTCCTTTCCAAGACGCGGGCACAAGGTAAAATCAAATGGAATATATTTTCTGTATTTGTAATCACTTGAAAAAAAATCAACAGAAAAAAAAAGCTAGGGTTTTTGAGAAAATTGAGTTTGAAAATTTTCAAAAAAAACCGCCGCCATTTCGTCAATTTTCAGAGTTTTCACAATTTCCTTATGGAATCTGAAATAGAATAATAACATCTAAAGGAATCCGAAAAGGAATGCCGAATATCTGCATTTGTTCAAATACTAGGAGACTTCGAATATTTTTTTCGATAAATTACCGATGAACGACATCAAGAGCATCAAAAGTTCAAACGCTCCTAAGTTTGAAAAAATTTTTTTTTCTCAAATCAGTAAAATACGTGTCGTCCAAAATTCTTTGAAAAACAACATATTTTATTTTGGAACGTTTCTGCGACTTGAGCTCACACAGCCTGCCCGACTGGAAATGAATTCGGCCTGAAGTGTATCTATTCCATCTTCAGTTGAAATATGACGTTCAGGTTCAAAATTCAACAATTTTCACGTAAATCTGCACATTCTAGTAAAAAATCAACTATTTCGTCGAAAATGCATCCTGTTTGGTTAAAAATTATTCTGTTAGGTTACAAATTATGCTATTTTGTAAAAAATTAGTTTTCTCTTTATAGAGCTTGAATTTTCTAACTAAAAGTTTGAAAATCTCATTTTTTTACGAAATAACTTCTAATTTGAAATTTGCCTGCTTTTGGGCCTAGGCCCTAGGGTCCTCCAATAATAAAAACGTAGCCGCTTTTGCGCGAGTGAAACCGGAGTACTTGTTGAAACGTGAAATAGAAGGAGAAAAAAGTTTCGGTTCTTTTAAATGATACGGGACCTCATTGGTTGGATAAGAGCTACTAGAATTGGAGCAGACTGTTTGATAAATAAAAAACGTAAAATGGCAATGAATCTTTCTCCAATGTAAAGGAGGCACTTCTTTTGTTCCTATCATGCCAAACCTATGAAATCGGTTCCAATTTTTTATAAAATTTCAATCTAAGGTTCTCATTCTAGTTATATTGATCAGTTCTAACAGAACTCATAAACTGATAGAACAAGCAGAAAAAAAAAGAAGATTTTCGGATTCAGAGATAACAAAATTCGTAAAAACCGTAGATTGCTCTTAGATGTTTAAAAATGAGGAAAATCATGTTTTACCTTGAATGAAAGGATATTTTGATTATTTGTAACGTTTTCTCATCCAATATTTTGCGACTATTTGAAACTGCCTTCTAAGAGATTAAAAAAGAAGAAAAAATGTATTTTTAACGAGAAATATAATTTCCAACTGAGGAACAGGAATTTCTAGAAGAAAAAAAAATCAGCTGTAATGTTCCATTTGCAACCAATTGGTTTAAATTCCAAGTTAAGATGTTTGAATTTAACAAAAATGGTGCTTTTTAGAAGAGAAAGATGGATTTCTTTCAAAAAGATGACTTTCTTACTATAGAAAATCAGTTTTCAACCCAGAAAGACTCATTTTTAACGAAAGAGTTCACTTTCAACCGAAACAGATGAGAACTGCTGCTTTTACATTTAAATAGTTGAACTTTCAAAAAGGAGAAATTTTTAAATAACAAAATAGTTTCCTGAAAATATAATTTTTCAACCAAATAGTCAAATTTTTAAACAAGAAAGATTAGGCAAGAGCCAAAAACTGATGCACAAAAAACATGAATTTAAAAAAAAATATAACTTTTGTACCATAAAAGATAAATTTCCAACAGAGAGAGACGAATCTTCCGCAACAGTTGACCTTCTATCCCGAAAATTTTTGACTAAAAAAATCAATTTCAAACATATCGTCGGATTTCCGAACGAGAAAGAAATTTCAACAAAAAAATTGAATTTTGAACAGAAAAACATAAATCTATAACCAAAAATTATTTTAAAATTTTACTGCAAAAGATAAATTTTCTCAAAATTTGACTTTTCAAACAGAAATTGATTCTTCCGTTGAAAATTATTATTTTTTGTTGGGAAACTGATCTGTTATGGGAAAAAAGTCTTTTTTTTCAATCTTATCTTCTTCAATAGAAATTCGATTTTTGTGAGAAATTCGTCTTTTCCAGAAACTTCAACACCTCCTTCGTGAAAAATGGATTTTTCTGTTCAAAGATTCATCACTTAGGTTGAAAATCCTTCCTTTTTTGTGAAAAATGATTTCTTTTAGTAAAAAATACAACAATCCAGTTTAAAATTATTTGATTTTGGTAAAGGATTCAACTATTTTGCTGGAAATTCGTTTCATTCGGTCGAAAAAAAACTGTTATAGCATCAAAAGTAAAATATGTAAAGTTTGGATATTAACAATGAAATTTTTTGTTAAAAATTCATAATTTCTATTTAAAAATTCGAGTACTCAGTTCAGAATGGAATTTTTTTCAGTAGAAACATGCTATTTAGTTGAAAATTCATCTTTTTCGAAATAACTAAACTTTTCGGCTGATAATTTATATATTCCTTCGAAAATTGGAATTTCTCTGTAAAAAATTAATGATCTTAATTAATAATACATCTTTTGCAGCAAAAAATGGATCATTCAGTTTGCAATTAGAAATTTTGTTAAAGAGAAAGATTTTTTTAAAAAGAAAGATCCTGTTAAAGAGTAATCCTTTTTCATTGGGAATTGATATTTTGATGTTAAAATTAGAATATTCTGTTCAAATTCATTATTTTTTAGAAAATCAATTATCATGGCTGAAAATCCATATTTTTAAAGGAAAATATAACTGTCTTGTAAAAATTACGTCTTTTTGCCTAGAAAATTAACATTTTGGGTAAAACGCTATTTCCTCCAGTGAGTTTGAAATATTTCTTAATTGAAATTTCCATTCTTCTTTAGAATTTTATATTTGTTTAAAAGTATATATTTCGATAGTAATTTCATTATATATATTCGTAAAAAATTAATTATCTCGGCTGAACATTCATATTTTTGGGTTGAAAATACAACTCTTTTGTAGAAAATTGGTTTTCTTGCCTTGAAAATTCCATATTTTGGAAAGAACGTTCTTTTTGTCTAAAAATTGATCTTTTGTTGAAAATTTCATCTTTATTAGTCAAAAACCCAACTACTCAGCTGAAAATTAATCTTTCCAATCATTTTGTTTGAAATTGATCTTTTGTGGTTCAAATTTAATTATTTTGTAAGATAGAGAATTCTATTGTTTTATTGAAAATTTCTCTCCTTGTTTGAAATTCCTCCGTTAGTTAGTTCAAAATGCAACTGTTTTGTAAGAAGTTTATCTTTTTGGCTTGAAAATTGAACATTCAGGAAGAAAGGACTTATTCTCCCTGTATAAGAAAAATCTTTCTTAGCCAAAATTTACTTCTTTTGTTAAAAATTTTCCTGTTTCTTAATCAACTCATCTCTTGACAGCAATTTTATCCTTTTGTTCTAAAAATCCATTTGCTTGCTTAAAAATTCATCTTTATTTGTTAAGGATTCAACTATCCTGTTAGTAAAATCTCCTCAAAACGAAAAGGAACATGACACGCGCAATGCGCACGTATGTTCTCTAGTATAGTAATTTATACTATATTATTCGGTATCGAATAGCGTTTATTCTGGCCCAATAAACACGCATGCAGACACAGAGGCGCCACGCCAGGGACGCTCTGAGCTCATAAATCCAGCCTTCTCCTCATTACCAAGCTTGTTTCTTTAATTGAAATATCGTGTTTTCCCAAACTGCGTCTTCATCCCTCTTTTTTATTTATTTTTTTTATCTACGCAGCTTCCAGGTTTTATTTAAAACGCGCGACACCTCCTCGCGATAAGTCCGGCACGGTGTTACGAATGAAATGGTTCGCACGGCCCCTTTCTCACAAGTGCAGACACGAGTGTCTTCGCATATATACCTGTAGCGCCTCCATGCTGAATGATATAGATCGCTGCGGTTCAAAGCGGGTGATTTATGCGTTTTTTTGGGACGACATAAGTATTTCGCTCATTTGGCTGCAGATTGGCCACGATGGTGAACTAATCGTTACTGATTAGGCAAAGGCCCTACTGATGATCTGCTATAGAAACTTGTTGAGCAGGGCAAAAGAGTCATTCTGAGGGTCATTAAATAGTTGATTTTTAAAGCAAAAAGTCACACTTCCAGCCAATAAGATGAATGTTATTTTAAACGTTTTCACATAAGAATTCAATAATGGATATATCATTTTATTTAAAGAATGAGACAAAATAAATTATTTCTTCAACGGGTAGCCATTGGCAAAAAATGTTTCGGTAAATCAATGATCATCCCATGGCATCTGAGTACAAAATATTAAATTGAGGATGTAATCTCAACTCTGATGAAAAAAATGAAGAAATCGACTGTATTCCCTTATTCAGTGGAACTATCATTACTCATGTTAAATAAACTCTAAGTCATTTCATTCAATACCAAGAACGGAGGTTTGGAACGAAACCTGAACTTCAGATTTGAAAAAACGTGTTGGTGACGTTTGTCCATACATGCCGCCGCCCGCTGGACAAATATTGTTCCAGTCCGTTATGTCAAGAGTCCGCTGATGATTTTACTCATTATGCTTCTTCCACTGCTGATCTTTCTTAGTCCTTTTCCAATATTTCTCAGACGCAAAGAGTATAATCTTAGTAAAGAGGAATTTTTTAGATGGCCGCGAAAGTATAGGGAAAATGTAGTCTAACTTCTGTTGATGTCAGTTTGGCACTTCACCTTGGGATTCACTTTGTCAGTTCTGCGTGCCAAAAGTGAAATTCCGGCCCGTTGAGGGAAATCGCCATTTGGAGATAAAGCGGAAGACGGAAGATAGATCAGAAACCCATCACATCAAAACAGGAATTTAGAACCTACTTGAACCTGCAGCTTTTTATTAGAAACTACTTTGAAGCTTTTTTAGACTGAAGCTCCTACTTCAAATTTCGAATCCTAGAAAATGAAAATAACACACCGTTTTGGCTCTATTCAAGCTCCAGGCTCTACTTTGAATCTTAAGAAGCTGCAATCTATCAATATTTCTCAGACGCAGAGTTCAAACTTGATGAGGAGGAATTTTTGAGGAGTCTCGGAAGGTAGAGGGGAAAAATTGGTCAACTATCCTCGGCAGAATCATCAGTCAGTTGGGTCACGAACTACATATTGAAACCACCCTGTACATCGGAAAAGAAGCAGAACTTCAGAATCTTCTTTGAAGATTTGTGAACACTTGTCCCTACTTCAGACTTTGAGTTCTAGACGACAAAACATATAATCCTCTTTGGCTACATGCAATTCAGAGGCTCTTCTTTGCATCTTTTGAGAAAAAATCTCCCCATTCAAGAACCTACTATGACGTCATTACTCAATTTTTATTTCGAGAAGCAACAGTTTTTTTATTCGAGTACCAACTCTAACGCTATTTGAGCCCATATCTCCTACATTCAATCCCTAAAAGCTACAATCTTTGAATTCAAAGATATTTTTTGACGCCATTTGACCCATAACTCTTACTTCGAACTTTGAACTCCTAGAAAATGAAACCTTGAACCTTTTTTCGGTTCCATTTGATCTACAGGCCCTACTTTAAATCTCTAGGATCTGGAATGTTCCAATCCAAGAACCTACTTTAACGCTATTCCCTGTTTTGAATTTCCAAAAACTACAATCTTTCAATTCAAAAACCTATTTTGACGCTATATGAGCCCATAGCAGTATAGCTCCTACTTTAAACTTGTAACTTTTCGAAAATGCAACATGAGATCCTCTTCCGACTTCATTCCATCTACAGTTTGTGCTTTGAATCTTCAGAAGCTGTGATTTTCCAATTCAAGAACCTACTTTAACGCTATCCCCTGTTTTCAATCTTTTAAGCTACAATCTTCAAATACAAGCAAATTCTTTGACACCGTTTGACCTATAACTCCTACTTTGAACTTTCAACTAAAAAAAAATGAAACCTTAAACCTTCTCTCGGTCTCATTTGATCTACAGGCCCTACTTCGAATCTCTAGGAGCTGGAATATTCCTATTCAAGAACCTACTTTGACGCTATTTCCTATTTTGATGTGCAAAAACAACAATCTCCTTCATTTAATCCACAGGTTGTACTTTGAATCTTCAGAAAATGCAGTTTTCCAATCTAAGAACCAACTTTAACACTTTTCCCTGTTTCAATCTCTTGAGCTACAATCTTCCAATTTAAATACCTACTCTGACGATATTTGAACTATATTTGAGCTTATACCTCCTACTTTCAATCCTTGGGAACTATAACCTTCAAATTCAAGGACCTGCTTTGACGCCATTTGGCCCATAGCTCGTACTTTGAACTTTCAACTCCTGGAAACTGCAACCTTAAACCTTCTTCCATTGGATCTAGAGGCCCTACTTTAAATCTCTAGGAGTTGAAAGTCTCCAATTCAAGATTCTACTTTGACGCTATTTCCTATCTTCAATCTTTAGATGCAACCATATTGCGAACCAAGAACCTACTTTGACGATATTCCCTATTTTTAACCTCTAAAGCTACGATATTCCAATCTCAATACCTATTTTGACGCTGTTTGAGCCTATATCTCCTGCTCTGTAATCCCTAGAATCTACATTCTTCAAATTCAAGGAAATTATTTGACGCTATTTGACCTATGACTCCTACTTTGGACTTTGAACTTCTAGAAAATGAAACATAAAACCTTCTTATTTTTTAATTTGTTGTGTAGGCCCTACTTTGAATTTCTAGGATCTGGAATTTTCCAATCAATAACTTATGTTACCGGTTTTTGAGCCTTTGGCGGTATACAACATACTTTTAACTATTAATTCCTCAAAAATGTAACATTAGTTCCTCTTTCTTGTAGTTTCTTTAAAAGCTACATTCTCCTGATTCAAATACCAACTTTGACCTTATTTTCTATTTTTAATCTTTGAAATCCACAATATTGCGAAACAAGAACCTACTTTTACGCTATTCCCTATTCTTAATCTCTAAAGCTGCAATCTTCCGATTCCAATGCCTATTCTGATGCTATTTAAGCCTTTATCATCTACCTTTGGTCCCTAGATCTACAATCTTCGAATCAAGGAAATTATTTGATACCGTTGGACCGATAACTCCTACTTTTTATAAACTCCTTGAAAATGAAAGATAAAACCTTCCTTTGATTTCATTTCATCTACAGGCCCTACTTTGTATCTCTAGGAACTTGGATGTTCCAATTCAAAAACCTACTTCGACGCTTTTTTTCATTCCTAATCTTTAGGAGCTACAATATTGCGAACCAAGAACCTACTTTGACGCTTTTCCCTATTTTCAATCTCTAAAGCTACAAACTTCCAATACCAATACCTACTCTGACGCTATTTGAGTCTACATCTCCTACCTCCAATCCCTAGGAGATACAATCTTCGAATTCAAGAGATTTCTATGACGCCGTTTGACCTATAACTCCTACTTTGAACTTCCAAGTCCTAGAAAACGGAACCTCGAACCTTCATTCATTTAATCTAGAGGCCCTACTTTGAATCTCTAGGAGCTAAAATGTTCCCATTCAAGAACCTACCTTGAACCTATTTCCTTTTTTGGATCTCCAGAAACTACAACCTCCCAATCCAAGAACCTTCTTTGAAGCTATTAACGCTATTTGAGCCTTAATCTCCTTCTTGAGATCTCTGGGAGCTACAATCTTCAAATTCAAGGATCTTCTTGGACGCAAACAGCTACTATTTTGAACTTTGAATTTCCGGGGAACAAATCCTCAAACCCTTTTGCTGCCCCATTCAAACTTCGGGCCCTATTAAAATCCTCAGAAACTACAATCTTACAATTCAAAATTGTCCTTCAACGCTATTCTTCATTTCTAATCTTCATCAGAAGCTACAATTTTTCGATTCCTAGACCTTTTTTAACACTACTTTCTATTCTCAAACTTCGATACTACAATATTTCATTCCACGAACCTACTTTTACTCTATTCCCTATTTAAAATCTCGAAACCTTTAATCTTCTAATTCCAATACCTATTAGGACGCTATTTGATCCTACATCTGCTACCTTCATACGTCGGACCCTTTTTTGGTCCTATTCAATCTACAGCTCATGCTACAAATTTCTAAAAGCTACTTCCTCCTGAAACAGAAACCTACTTTGAGGCTATTCCCTATTTTCAATCTCTGAAGGTACAATCTTCCAATCCCGATGCCTATTCTGACGCTATTTGATCCTACATCTGCTACCTTCATTCCCTAGAAACTACAATCTTCAATTTCAAATACCTACTCCGACGCTATTTAAGCCTATAAACCCTACTTGGATATCATGGAGCCTCCATCTTTTGATTCAAGAATCTCGTTTGGAGCTATTCCCTATTTTCACCTACTTCCACTCTGTTCGAAAGGAAAGCCCCCATTTAAAATGTTGAATAACTAAAGGATGAAACCTCAGACCTTCTTTTGGTCCTATTCAATCCACAGGTCTTGTTTCTAATTCCTAAAAGCTACTCTCTTCTGAATCAAGAACCTATTTTGACGAGTTTCCCTATTTTCGATCTCTGGAGCTACAATCTTCCAATCCCCATGCCTATCCTGACGCTATTTGAGCATCATCTCCTATCTTCATTCCCTAGGGGCTACAATCTTCAAATTCAAGGAACTACTTCGATACTATAACTATTTTCAATCTTCGGAAGCTTTAATATTTCTCTTATTACTTCTATCAATGATCTCCTATTTTGAAATTTCAAAAGCTACAATTTCCAAATTCGAGAACCGACTCTGACGCTTTCCCCTATTTTAAATTCATAGAAGCTACAATATTTAGATTCAAGAGCATACTCTGACGCTATAACCTATTTTGAAAATTCAGAATTTACAATCTTGAAATTTGAGAATCTTCTCTGACGCTATCCCCTATTTCGAATTTGTGAAAGCTAGAATATTTGAATTCAAGGACCCACTATGACGCTGTTTGAGCCTATATCCCTATTTTGAACTACTAACTTCTCAAAAACGGAAGATAAGACCCTCTTTTGGCTCAATTTGGTCTACAAGGTCTACTCCAAATCTTTAGAAGCTGCAATCTTCCGAATAAATAACCTACTTTGACGCAGTTTAGGCTGGAAGCCGTGATTTGGAATCTTCGGAAGCTACAATCTTCTAAGTCAAGAACCTACTTTGACGCTTTTCGAGCCTATCAGCCCCACTCTGAATACTCATGACCTATAAGTCCCACGCGTGATTTGTGGTAGTTGACCGTCAAAAGAGGGCCTAACGTGCTTTAAATACGGACTATACTCTAACGCTACTCCAACAGAAAGTACAAGTTCCGGACGCTTTAAGCATCAAAATATCGTCTAAGTTGTATTGAAATCGCTGGTCATTTAAAACCTTGCTGCTCTCAGCGCATACTAAGGCAGGAGTTAAAGGTCCAATGTATGGGCTTAGTTTTGACTCGGAGCAACACCTTGGTCGCCAAAGTTAGAAATCACTTTGTCAATTCTTCTTGGCAGAATCATTAGTCACTTGGGTCGTGGACCACTTATTAGAACCACCCTGTGCGCCAAAAGCGAACCTCCAACCCATTTGGGAGAATCGCCATCCGAAGATAAATCAGAAGCCTGGAACGCTTTTGCCCATCGCATCGCATCGAAGCAGAAGCAGCAGGTAGGTACCTCCGCCTAATGAATTCCGGTGTTCACGATGCCGATAAATTTCCCAAAGATGATCGGCGGCTAAGACCCGCGCATAATTCGCCCTGGTATTTCGCGATCGTACTTGAGATGCGATGAAAAAAATGATATGTATGATATAAGGTAGAACGAAAAATTCAAGGTAGTAGGGAAGATTGAGTAGCCCGGAGCTAATCGTCGTTAAACCGCCAATTCGTATCGAGGTGTTTTTACCGGACGGGCCTTGAGAAGACGATTACTTGGGGGATCGTGTGTTTAAGCTGCCGGATGACTTCAGCTTCATTCCATGGCTGCATCTTTTCTTGCACCACGAGCGCGGCAATACTCGAGCTATAACCCCTGCTATAAAAATCCGCGAATGAGATAAGAACCTTGTTGATCGATGCGTAGCACAGTGGTTCAAGGTCTCAAAAAGCTGGCAAAACCTCAAAATCGAAGTTTGCCGGCTGAGGTAGATGTTCACGTATACTCCTTAAGGGGGTGTTGGAGCATTATTTTGTAAAAAGTCAAGTCACTGTATTTGAAACTCTTCTTGTGGCGGCAAACTTTACTCTTCGCCGAATGCACACCCATCAGTTTGTTTCTCGAGTTTCGAGCGTTCGACGGAAAATGTTGTAATTTTGTAAGTCCGTACCAGAAACAGATAAGGTGACATAGAAGATATTTCTTCATGTACGTTAAATCGTTGCTTGCTTCCGGATTTTCATTTCGAATAAGTATGTTAATCATATTGGGAGAAAATGTGTGCGTTCGAAATTTGTTTTCCATACAATGCAGGAATATACGCAGTGAATTCTTTTTTTGCCTTCCAGTGCGCGCGCCAGGATTTTCCGTTTTTATCGCCAAAAAGTATCAACTTTTTGATTCCTTCAACAAAAGCTGCCCCGAGCTGCCCCCGTTGAAATAAATGCGCTCTTTCTACAACCGCGTGGAAGTGTTCACCCGCTCTATAGCCCACCAAATCATGATTCTCTAGGCACGTATTAAATTTTTCCATCAAAAAATATACTTATTTTCGTGGGAACAATAGAAAATTTTGGATGAATGTCCATTGTTTTGGGCCCGCCATTTTTAATTTTTGAATTTAAATATCATTAATGAAATCAGCGACCAGAAAAACTCCTTCGAATACATTTTCGTAAAACAGAATTGAAAATTTTGGGAAAGTGTCCGACATCTTTGGTCCGCCATTTTGAATTTTGAATTTTTAATATCGTTTTTCAAATCAGTGACCCAAAAAACACGATATAATCACTCGAGAAGTCATAAATATCAACTTTTTGAGTTTTGGCCACGAATTTGGGATCTTGAACCACTGTGCGGAGCAGAAAGGGCCTCCAAATGGAAACGCGATGTAGACACATCGACGCTTACCGATCTTGACATTGGTCTTCTTCTCTCTTCTTACGTACTTCATTCCTTTTCTCTGAAAATTCAAATTTCGAATTTTATCAGGGAATCTCTACACAGAACCTGGAGGAGAATTCACTGAGGTTTTGGAATAGATTGTAAATTCCAAGGTTTTATTTTTGCTGCAACGGTATTCAATGGATGATAAAATCTTCGTTAATATAAAGAAATAACAGATGGTTACATTCCTAAATCATTCTGCAGCGAACCAAATCGGGATCTTCAGATCCAGTGTGAAAACAATAGAGTGTCCCAAAAAATTTTTTTAAATTTTCATGCAGAACGCCCGGGAATTAGTTCGAATCGACTAAAAAATAAATCCATTTTTTTAAAATAATATTTAGAGTAGGCGCAAGCCCTATGAGGTTTAGCACGTATTCCCCATAAGAATAAAATACTTTTTCGTACATTTTATTCAGAATTCTCAATATTAGGTTAATCGAGTTCGAAATTTACCATTTCTTTTCACAATTAGTCACAGAATGCGAATGAAAAAATTATTTTTCTAATATCACTCACATAAGTCAGTTTTATAGGGTTCCACAAAACCCCCATAAGTGAAAAGATGGGTTTTTCGAGTTTTTGGCGCTAATTATGATTTTTTGCGGGTTTTCAACGCAGATTGTTTGAAATACATGAAAAACTACTATATGCTGATAATTAGATGTTTATTTAAATTGTTCAAACAATTTATTATTATTTTTAGTATCTTCCTCTTAGAAAGTCTAAGCTTTTTCTGGAATTTTCAACTTATCTTCGACTTTTCAGTTAAATCGGGGTACTTATCAATTAAAGTTAACAAAAATAACTGTTTGAACAATTCTGTATTAATTATAACAATATTCTCCTAGAATAATGCAACAAAGTTGCGGTTTTTTCTAAAATTTTTAACTTTTTGTCCATTTTTCACTTAAAGTAAGTAATCATTTATTTAATTTAGCAAAAGTAATTGTTGAAACAATTCATTATCATTGCTTATAATATTTTCTTTGCTTAATGATAGATACTTGCGATTTTCTCTGAAATTTCTAAGTTTTTGCGCACTTTTCACTTGAATAAAGTTTATATTTAATTTGATTTAACGAAAAAATTGTTTCTACAAATAATTATCGTTTATAGCTTTCTGCTCTTAGATTAATGCTTATTGAAACAATTTATTATTGTTTATATTCATTTTTACTTAGATAAGTGCTAGAAAGTTTTGATTTTTCTGATATATTTAACTTTGCACTGAATGGAATTTGAATGAAATTCAATTAGATTGAATTGATTTGATTGTTGATTTTGAATGAGATTTTTTTTTAACTGAAATAAAATTATTTTTTTTTAAATATCAACCATTATTTTTTTGATTGAAAATTTATATTTCTGGGTCAAAAATTCAACTCTTTGGTTGAAAGTTGAACTAATTTCTTAAAAATTCAATTTTTTCGTTGAAGATCCATAATTTTAGTAGAAAATCCGGAATCCAAATTTCACTGATTGAATTCAGCTTCTTTGTTT
>WSXT02043336.1:0-13245 GCA_011762715.2 Neuroterus valhalla | reverse complement strand
TATATAATATTCGAATTTCTTATCAAAAAGTCGAATTAACAAACCAAATAGAAAAGTATCAAATGCAATAGCTAGATTTTTTACCCAGAAAGGATAATTCGTACTTCCTGTCAAGTAATAAAATTCCCCAAACGAAAATACGAATTTTCAACTTTGAGGTTCATTTTGTACTATTTGAGATGAATGTTATATCCTGGAGAACAAGCTTCGAACCAAACCGTCGAAATTTGCGATCAACAATTACATCCCAACATAGTTAAAATTTAAAACCAAAAAATATAATTCATAACAGAAACAGTTATTTTCGTAGAAAAAAAGAAATTATTTTCTACCAAATGACGTATTTCTAAATATAGACATGATTTTGGAAGCTGAAATAACAAATCAAGGAAAATTATTGGTTTTCACCTCAGAGAGATGACTGTTGAACTTTATACGATAAAGACGAATTTTCTACAAAAAAGTTAATTTTTTCAGAAAGGATGGAGTTCCAATCCAATTCGAGAGTTTTTATGAAATGATCAGTTTTCGACCACAAAAAAGTAGGTTTATCGGAATGTTTGGATTAACAAGCCAAAAAAATGGAATATAAAAAACCAGTTAAATATTCCAACGAGAAAAACTGATTTCATATCAAGAGACAAATTTTGAGAGAAATGTATCATTCTTAAAGCGGAACTAACAAATTAGGGAAAATTCTCTTTTCTACCCTCAAAGATGAATTTTCTACCATAAAAGATGGATTTTTATTCCAAAGAGACGAATATCCAATAAAATACATGAATTCCTATCCAAAAGCTAAATTTTCATTCTAAGAGGATGAATTTATGAAAGAACAGTCCAATTTTCGACCAAAAATGACGGATTCAACCAAATAATCCGATTCCGGGAGGGGATGCTTGCATTTTCAAGCATAAATCCGAATTTTTGACCCAAACAAATGGTTTTTTAAACGAGGTGATCAGTTTCCTACAAAAATATAATTTTCAACGGACTGCACAAATTTTTAAACAACTGGTTAAATATTCAACTAAAAACCATAGGTTGTTGGTTAAGGGAGAAATGCCTTAATCTGGTGAAAAATCAGTGTTCAACAAAAAAATCTAATTTTTAATAAAAGTAATAAATGTTCGACCGAAAAAATGCATTTTTGGGAATAGTTCAAGTTTCAAGTGGATAGAGGAGAATCATCAATACTTAAAAATAAATTTTCACCTGGATAATTTAATTTTCCTCTGAAGAAGATGAATCTTAAGCCAAACTTTTGAACCAAAATAATTGTATTTTCGACCGAAAGAGAATCATTTTCCACAGAAATGTGAGACTTCCAAACAAAAAATATTTTAATTAAAAATTGAGAATAGTTAAACCAAACAAGAAAAAAAGACGTCTTCATCAGAATATTGAAAATTTTTATCAAAGAGATGGATTTCCAACTCTAATGGAAAATTTGTAGCAAAAAAAGAAATGGGATTTCAATAAGAGAGTTTATCATGCAACTAAAAAGTTGGATTTCCATTTAGAGAGGTTATCTCAACACCAAAAAAATTCAATTTCTCTCAAAAGATAATATATCAACGAAATACATGAATTTGTAGCAAAATAATTGAGGCCTTGAACAAAAAAAGTCGTTCTTCTCATCAAGAATGGAGTATTAGAATTTTTTATCCAAGACATTCATCTCGAACGCAAAGAAATGAATTTCCGATAAAACAGTTGAATATTGAACAAAGTCAATCGTTTTTATACAGTCTATAGCATGAATAAGTTGTGCCACCGAATGAAGCTCAACGAAATTCAATCGTTATATTTGATGATGTTGCATATGAGAAACAGGAAATTATTCTTGCCTTCTTCTGCCTGGGTGGACAAGCGCACGTTGACTGTTTTTACTTGTATCAGAGTCACGCTCGTATTCTCAAATATCTCCTCAAAGTTAATGTTAATCTGCTATTACTATTCAGATAGGATGGAAGGAATCCGAGACGTGTATACTACGATCATGTTAATACCGACATGACCTTCACACAACTTCAAAGACTGTACTCAGCATGTTGAAGTACTGATAAATATGGATTTGTTGTAAAAGACAAAGATTGTGTTATAAATGATGACAGATACAGAAAGGGATTTGAAAGCTTTGTTACTCCATAAATACAAGTTAATTCCTGGGAACGTAGCCAAGGTGGACTGCGATATCAGTTCAGCAACACGTCAAAGTTATCCAAGGAGAAGGAAGTACTCCATCGAATTGCCAAAGGTAGTAAGGCTATTCAACGTAAACATCAAATGATTGAAAAAGGTAAAGGAGCTGCTGGACAATCAAGGAATTAAATGTTCAAGCCAATCGTCATGCCATTGCAAAAACTAGTTGACGAGTCGAATAAACCAGTCAAGAGCGAAGTTGAGCAAAATGGACTACTTAAGAAAGATGACTAAGAGGAGGTGAAAGAAGATGATAATGCTTGATTCATGACTGCTGATGATGAAAAACAACAAGATACAACTCCGTTTGAAGATATTACAACTGAGCTTGCTGGAGATTAGGACTATGTAACAAATAAACTTCTGAAGCTGCTGGGTCACAATAGAAAACAGTAATTGAACCTTGCTTATGGTGTGCGCAAACTCAGTAACGGCACTCACATGATTAGCGATACACCCATCAGTTTTGAGGGTCAATATATTCAAGTCGGTAATGAACAATATATCCAAAAATTGTTGGATTGCTTCAACTGTTTTTCGAACAAAATTCAGAATGATCACAGACTAGTGCCGATGACCTAAACAGCCATAAAGAAATCTTAATTGCTACAAATGCGCTCAAGAATATGTACTGTTCCAGTGAATGGATTCGTACTTGCAACAACAAGAAGTACAATAACTTTATTGTGATGATCCCAATGAGCTAGCTGATTGGCTCCGTCTATTCTCAGCGTCTCACGCGGAAGGCAACCCGAGTCACATTAATTATATTACATCGATAATAGAGGAACTACAAGAAGCTGGAATTATATCCTAGGAGCGTAGTTATGGAAATACTTTCAGTATCACGATGAGCATTTACGTGTTTGGACTACACCTGGATCAAAACGCTGCAGCAAGCCGTGAGCCTCCTGGTGTTGTTTTCAAGGTCACCTCTGACGAATATTATGACGCAGACGATAAGACACTTTGTAAAGTTGGCATCGATGAAGAGTCACATCATCCTCGCGAACGGAGATTGATATTAATATTTTGATGCCAACAAGATTTGTCAGTCCAAAACACTGAACTGATTGCTCGCTTAAATGCCCGTTTGAACGCAGTTGAGAATGAATAGCAAGAAATTGATGGTAGTCAGAGAACTGCATAAGCCTGCTAAAAAGAACCATCCACGTCATCGCATGCAAATGCGTGGTATATACGAGACGTGACAGGCACTTTTGGCTGAAAGACTGCCCTATTCTTATAAAAATAATTGCTACAGGTACTCACTTACCCTTATAGACTTTTGCTCCAAGTATGCTCAGGCTGTACCTTTTGAAAGCAAGAGTAAACCAGATATCAGATTAGCAATGCAATCTGTACTTCTGCAGGGACGTGTACCAAAGAATTCACATACAGATCAAGGCGAAGAATATCAAAGTTCACTTTTTGGAAGACTCATGCGATAATATGGAATCAATCTCTACTCAACACATAGCGATCTGAAGGTATCAGTCTGTGAAAGAATAAGATGTGGCTACAGTTTAACTTGAGAGGCAACCATGAGTGGAAAGGCATTTAACCTGGTCTCATATCCAAGTACAACAGTACGAAACATCGATCAATCAGTTTGAAACCAGAATATGTCACTGCCGGAGATCACAAAAAGCTGATGCAATGCTTCAGAAAACTAAGAGATATACCCAAGGAGAGGTGAAAATTTGAAGTTGGTGACATGGTTTGAGTGAACATGTTCAATCACGTATCCGGAAAAGGATATACATTTAATTGGACAACAGAGATATTTACTGTGGATCAACTTATGTCGCCAACCCAGTGACTTATAAGCTCAGAGACTACCAAAATGAACCTATCACCAATGGTGAACCAACGTGGAACCATTATTTAGCATACGTTAAACCGACGTTGAGCCCAACTTCAATGCCAGAATTTGTGCAATTTTGGTAATCGAATTTCAAGGTTAGAGCTTGATTCCAACTGTCTTGTATAGAATTTATTGGTGGTGGAGGCGAGAACAGGCGCTTCCTAGCCACGTGCAGCTGACTGGAAGTCTTCTGAAGATCAAACCCGATGATGAAAAAATGTGTGAAAAAACGTTGAAGGGTTCAGTAACATGGAAAGAGGTACAGTGAACTTTCACTTAAGTTGACCGCGCGAAAACGGAAACATTTAGTTCAGTTGACTCAAGGTTGGGAGTCCTAAATTTCCATCAAAACTCTCAATGACCTATGCCGTCTACAATCTTATTTCAGTTTTATTACGTGTTTATCGCTTTCAAAGAGGTCCTAAATATTATTATTCGTAGGTCAAAATTGGTATGCATGTGGCGTGGAATTAGGAAACCTACCTGACAGCCGTAGCGAACGATTTGTAGATTTTTACCAATTAATGGGATCGGTTATAAACTTCTGCGGGAAAAATGGGCATGAGAATCGAAACGTCTTATATGGATGTTCCGTGGAGGGATTTCCTCTACTTGCGCCTTAGATTCAGGCAACTTCTATTACTCCTTTCCTCTATACCTTTTGCTCGAGGCTCAACTAGAAAAGGTACAAGGAAGAGTGGTCAGTAGAAGAGGAGAGGAAGCTATCACAAAAAACTGATTCTCCTCTGCTCGAACGGATGAACGAAACCTTTCTCTTCTTCTTACTTTTCTGTAAAGTTTTACGCCTTGCTGTTAGGTACGTTTCTTGATTCCACGCCAGATTTTATGGTACGAATATGGAGGAACTGTTGCGACAAGTTTTACCCTGAAAAAGTTTTCTGGGGCGTCTTGAATCGTATGCCAAAGTTGAACTCATTTTTGATTGAAAACTTTTGATTTAAATAAGTTGATCAATTTTTTTTGCTCCAGAATCAGCGTTAACTGAAGTGTTAAACACCTGTATTTCAGAAATTTGCTCTCGACTTTTTCTGCATTTCAACTCATTGTCAGCTAGCAATTATTAATGTACAGATTATCAAACTTTAGAGCAGAGACACTGAAGATATTGCTTTCGGAGTTGAAATTTTCTTTAGCATAACCAAATTGTGAACATTCCTTAGCATACCAATTTTCGACCTACAGCCCAACATCGCAGAATTTTTTGCAAAAACGATCCAAGTGCTTACATTTTCAAAGTTGCGACTGTCCTTCATGGTCTCGAGGAGGAATGTTGAGACAGAGACCGGAGACACGACGTTTGCTGAAAGGTCTGACGCACTGATATAGTTACCTCCCGTGTGCGCCAGATGCTTCCCCGCAATCACAGGGCAGTGAATAACATATTGCTGGAAAGAAAAAAATAAAAAGATGATAAATAACATCTCGAATTAATTTATTCTAGAGAAGTTATGTTTTAATCATCATGTCAATTTTGTTATATGTCTCAGAAATTTTGAAATCCGTCCCAAAAAATGGTATATGTCATCCAATCAACACCATATTATTCCTCCTAATACGATGGCTGCGTTTCGTATCGATTAGAATTAGTAATAAATGTGAATTGCAAATAACATTTTTCCATTCAGCTTGTACTTTATTATCATTACGCACGCATACTTCTTATTCTTGTCACTTCCATCAGATTTACTCACTATATACTTCAGATTGAAACTAGATGACGGTTACGTGGTAAATTGCATGAATATTGAAATGGTGATTTGTTTATTTCTATGGGAAGGAACTTCCTTATTTTTTTTCAATGCAGAAGAAATGAGGACGAATATTTCAGTTACTCTGGTTGTATATCTTCCCCACCAATCTGCCCCTGACAGCCTCACGACTTTGGACTTAAAATGAACGGCTGATGGACTACCCTTATAAATATTCAAAACAGAATGTGATATAAAGCGACACGCGAGACTAAAGGCATTTCTTATCATTGTGCGGGTACCGTGTTATCTCAAAGAGTGGTTCTTACATTGAACACGAATAAGCTAGGAAAATTGTAGTTATTCTATCCAGGACCTGTCTATTCAGATTATTACATTATTCAAACACCATTCCGGAAATTGCACCGGTTGGTCCTTGTAAAAGAAGAGTTCTAGTGAGATTCCAACCAGGCTACAACTCAGTGAGTTTTCTAGTAACAAACTGATCAGTAGCCGGCCAGTTCTATTCCGAATATTTTTTTCTAAACTTTTGAATTTCTCAATTGAGATTTTCTACGACTTGGAGAAGACACCAACAAAATATTCGAAATCGGAACTGAAAAACAATAATTTTCAGTTGTATTTTTAACCACTCAACTCTTTAACCTGGAATATATTATTCGAATTTTCAGTTGAGAAACATTACATCATATGGAAAGTTGATTTTTATTCGGAAGAATACAAACGTAGAAGATGACTTTCTGAGAAAATGAGTTCATTCCAACTGCAGAATTCAATTTTCAACTGTGGTGGATTCTATTAAGAAGATCCGAATTTCAGCAATAACGATCAATCTTCACGCGTGCATGAATGATTCAATTATTTACTACAACAGATTTTTCTTCAATCGAAACGAATGAGTTTTGGATCAAATGATTTGGATTCAAACTGAAGAATAGATGCAAAAATAATATATTCTGCATAGACAATTAGTTTCTACTAGGTGAGATTAATTTTAAACCAGATAGTTGCATTTTAAGCAAAAAAAATTGAAAGTACGCCAAAAGAAAGATAAATTTGGAAATAGAAAGATGACATGAAATCAAGGATATGGAGTATATAAGCCATAAATACAAATTTTCCGTGAAACAGTTGCACTTCTACTTCCTAAGCAAAGAGAAAAAAAATTTTTCAACTTTAATTGTCTTTGTTATATATTTATTATCATAATTATACCATCATGCCAAAAGCGTCTCGTAGTGAGCGTAACTCGTTTGGTTCCAGCCTCGCTTCTTAACTGGAAAATATAAAATTATTATTTGATTAGTCATCGAACTCATTGCGTGTTTTTTTCTAGCGGAAAAAAACCTGATTTCATTTTAATTCCTGATTTATATTCCAAGACCTCCGCTTGAGACGCGGCATTTTTAGTCAATAGAGGCTTTAATTCAATTGTGAGCAGAATGGACGAGGCTACTTCGGTAACATGCGAGGTAATACCTATTGAAAACTGTACGCAGCCGAAGTTAGGCCAGCATCTTTCTGTTTTTTAAGGGCACACTTGTGTTGTGCAACATTAAGATAATACACTAAGCAATATCCTTACAATGGCCAAATAGTATCTAAAATAGTTAGTTTCAGGTTTCCATCTTTTCCTTATATACAATTGCTCCCCAACCATCCCTATCCTGGCATTCATCTTTTGCTTCTCCTACATCCATGCATTTTTTTATGCAAGCTCTTGTTTTTGTACAGCTCTTTATATTTCTCCTCTTCAGCGTCTCACTTACACATTAAATTCCTTCCTTTTCTGGTCTGCCTCTGGGTAGGCTACCATTCACCCTACCTAGATACACTTGCTTTGCTGATCGTTCTTCATCCATTCTCTCAACGTGACCTAACCATGTCAGTAAATTACTTCCACTCTTGTGAAACAGAGTTCCTTCTACACCACATTCTTTGAGAACCCACTCATTACTTACTTCGTCCAATGATGTTTTACCGCATATATTGCGCAGAAGTTACATGCCGATCGCGTTGATTTTACTCTTGTCCTTTTTAGGTACTTTAAGGTCTCGTTACCGTACATCAGAGTTGATGCAAGCACACAATAATATATCGCGATTTTAGCTTTATTGTTCCATTTCCACCTTAACTCACAGCCCCTACACTGCTGATAATCTTTACGTTCGCATTTACCGCGTGGGATTTATAAGCGCAAAGTGGATAGGTAAGCTTTTCCTAATATGCATTATCTTGCGTGTAGTAATATCAAGAACCTTCAAGCTCATTCTTCGTCCATGGAACAACCCTAAACTAATATAGTAGAACCGGTATGTCAGGCACGACCAGGCATTTGAAGGTTTCTCTAGCGCTAAGGTGTCTGATAGCGCTTCCGTTTACAAGCTCAGGGTCCTCATCTATACTTGCTATTCGTCCATGCTTCAGATGAATCTTGCTACACTTATCCAATCCAAACTCCATACCCATTTCTCGTGTGTACCCTTCGACGATACTAAGAGCAAGTTGCAGAAGAGGAAAGGGCTCATCGCGTCACCTTGAAAGTCGATTCTCGGCAATCTGACACTGTTAGTTGTCACACTATGTTTTCCAGAATTCAAGCTTGATCTGATTTTCCAAAGGAGCATTATTCTATCCCTTCATCCTACTATATATGTGAATGAAACTTCAAGCTTTCCAACAGAGAGATGATAAGTCTATGGGATCTTGAAGCAGAAGCTTTCTGGTAATTAACCTAGGCCATCGACCGATTGAATCTGGGATTTTCAGCGTTTTTGCAGACACTCCTGTCGATTAGCAGGTTTTCCTGACAGCCTGCTCCGCCTCTTTTTGACTTTCGTTGTTCGTGGAACTCACTCCATGCAGGTGCAATCATCCTAATTATCTTGTCATTCAGGTAAGATGTAAATATATTATGCATTGTTTTCAGAAAAGTGGTTTGCCTGTAGTTCCTTGGGTTGGACAAGTTGCCTTTCTTTGAGTCTTCTTGTTTAGTTGATGCGAGCGCTCTTTAGTCTGTTTACCTATTATGGGTTTGGAGCATCGATTTCATTCAGCGAATGCTCTCACCACATCGTAAACTGAACAAGTGATGGTCCAGAGGTCGGCATCCTCCGAAAGAGCCTTACGAAGGGTAGCATCCATTCCAGACAGATCATGGAGCTTAGACAGAACCTGGATGTTAGCGTTCCTCCTTGTCCTGAAATCGCCATCGTGTCTTAGGAGATGTTTTGTACCAGCGTGGATCCTAAAGTCACTTTCTGATTTTCGTCTGCGGCTTGTTCTCGAAGTGGTTGAGGAAGGATTCCGCGTACATCTTTTGTTCGCTAAAGGTTCACGGCACGGTTTTCTAATACTTTCTGTAAAAGATGCAAGAACACTGAGTTTTTCTGGCACCACAAAGTGTGCAGGCGTGCTATGTTACCTATGCGATAAGGAACAATACTTGCATCAAAGAAAATAAGTAGGTCATCATCAAATCGATCCGTTCGTAAAGAGCGTCGATTATCTCGTCGACTCATGATCGGGTTTTCCTTTGGTTCAGCACCTAGAACTCTGGGATGATTGGCAATATTTGCAGAACCATTGTCAGATGCTCTTCGTGTGCGATTACTTAAGAACGCATCTAAAACTGGATCTCATTTCGGATTTTCATAGTTATTCCACGAGTAGCTAGGTAAGGGGTTGTTCACCCTTGTAGAGTATGGCCTGCGAGGGTAAAGCTGATTCCTCTAGAAGGTCACTCGGTATCCTAGAAATACCGTGGAGGATACCTCACCCAAGTGCGATTCAGCTTCCAGCACGGTTGTTCGCGCCTAAGATTGGGGGTTTTCAGTTCGGGACCAGCCTTGAATAATTTTCCGCAACTGCTTATCAGTTTCGTAACCGTGTTCCGCAGAAGCCATCGGCACCGGGACCCTCTTTCTGCAACCTGAGGACGCGTGCAGTCATAGGCCTATCGGTTTGATTTCGAAGGAACTAGAATAAACCGAATATATAAATATAGATTCCGATAATCATAATGATAATAATATTATTCCATTTAACACTTGTACATTTCCTAACTTTATTAAATAAATCTAATCATTTTAAAAGAACAGGAATGAAAGAAAAAAAGCAATTCTGTAAACAAACTTCATGGTACGAACGAAATACAATAGATGCAAATAAGGAAAATGCGAACAATAAGAATGCGAACAAAATCATTAGCGTGGTCGCATAAAGTTGTAGATTATCATGCATAGTAAAAATTATGAAACAAAATAACAGCAATTTATTTATTATTGGAATGACGTAAAAAATGAACAATACGGTTATAATGATTATATTATTTGTTTGATAGAACATTAGTATTTAATTCAAATATAATTAAAAAATTCTATATAGATATAATGCACTAAATGGAATCGAATAATTCATTGAGGAAATCGACAGATATTTCTATAAAATTCAATTATTGTCAATAATACCTATAGAAATTAGATCATACATAGTTTTGGAATCCAGAAACGATCCCATATTTTTTTAAAGATAGGGACTGCTGATCTTTGTTTCTATTTACCAGTTTAATTATTTAAAAATATTATTTAAATAATATTGGCACCAGATTCTGAAGAAGTTACCTCCATATTCCTAATTAAGAAAGTTTTGTGGACCTTGCCCGATTTCTTTTTCCTCCATAGATTCCTAATTTCTCATAATATAAACGAAATAAAAATGTATGTTGGCCAGAAAGACGTGTTCTTACTTATTTTGAACTATTCCTAAAAATCGCAGCACAATATTTTTATTCTCCTGGATATGAAGCATCAAAATTTGATCGCATGTGTAATTCGTCACGTGACGGACTGTCACATTCCTTTATAAGCGTAAGAATATCAAAATTTCGGAAGATTGGTAGGAACGCTAATTAGCTTCCAAAATTCTCCGGATTATACATTAATGCATTGGAGTATCATTAAACTCATTATGGGTAAAATCGTTGCTAAAATTTTAACAAATGGTTTAAGTATCTCCCCATCCGAAGTAGCAGACCATTATTTATTTATAATAGTTGGTGGACCATCACGTGTTAACGCAATATTTGAACGAAATTTCTTTTTTTTTATTTTGAACATTTTTGTATTGTTATTTTTATTATTTGTGGCACGAGCTCCCCATGAGTGTTGATACTGTTATGTGCATGATCATGATAGATGTCTGGATGGAATGTAAAATCTGTCGACAGCTGTCAGGCTGCAAGTTCCCTCTGTTAAGCTATCAGGAGAAATAGGTATGAAATCATTTTAGGACTCGGGATCGACCCTCCTTAATTCAAGATTCATTCAATCATCCAGTGTTCAAGTGCACATTATTGAATATCTCAATATTCATGCAAATACTAATTTAATCCTTTAAAAATATTGACAGTTCCAATATTAACAAGCATGTTGCACTTGTAAAAATTTATGGAACAAAACAATTGAGAATAGGTGTAATTGTGTGAATATACACAAGGAAAAGTATGAGTTTTCATTGATGCCAGCAGATCACTTCAATCATAAGAAAAAAACATAAATGAAATAAGAAATTGCATTTTTGGTTGTAAAAGCTCCACACCTATGTCATGGCTTCACACACATGTTCTGTTTCCTTGATCTTATGAAAATTTACTTTCTGTGAGTTAGAAAATCATTGGTGATAAACTTCAGACAGTTATGGTAGATAAATTTTGAGGTTGTCCTCCACTAAGAGACTTTATGTTAGATTGAATGATGAAAATGAATAAGAATTAGGCATGAATATACTGGTTTCAGGCAGCAAAATTATTATTTGTGTTTCAACAAATGAAGACGTTGTTGCATGGACTCTTATGGTACTTTTGAGAATTTCGAATGCACTACATCAAATTTGGGAAGTAAAATCAAAACGAGATAGTGATACGTTTCATTTGGAAGAGTGAAAGAATCTTCTGACATTGTCATACGGAGCATATGAGAACCTCAAATGACTGTATGAGGAATGACTCACTCCACAAAAAAACACACACAAAAAACAGTTTTCCCGTTAAATTTGACTCAGTATAGGCTTGTAGAGTTAATTATGTTTGACATTGTTCAATTTTCAGCATTATTTACTCTACGTACCTAAAACAGATAATGGCAAAAATTGTGAATCGTAGATTAAAAACTTTCACTTGACAATTTTAAAATTTCTTGAGAAGATTAAACCTTCAGAAGGAGGAATTAAATAAACGAATCGATTACAATCAAATAAGGAAACACGCGTACAGTTATCATTTTTATTTTATTTACTCAAACCCTCTAAGGCATCAGTATTGCTGTGGTGTGATTCGAACCTTACGTATCCAAGTACTGAAGCATTTTATCAGTTACAACTAAACTGTGCGGTTAACATATATTTCGAAATATAAATAAACGAATAAAATGTATCTTATAAAACACAATTTTTTTTTGAGGAAATAATAACATTTTCGGACAGATACACGCATTTGTTTATATCTCCGGAAAAAGCTTTTTAGGGGGTGAAACAGCCCCTCAAAATTTCAGTCGTCACGGGGTAGTTTGAGGATTTTTAATAGAAGATCTCAATATTTTTAAATCAAACTGAGCGGAAAATTCATACTATTGAGAATCATGAAAAATATCAAATTGATGACAGGATTTGATCTATTGTAAAGTATAAATAAACAATTTTTTCATAAAAAATTTAATATAAAATGACTTTATAAAGTTAATTTTTGGCGAAAAAATCTGAAAAAAATATATGTTATACACAAATACATATCTCAGTTGACGTATTTCCGCAGTTTTTTCAAATAAAATTTTTCAAGGGGATAACCACCCCCCGTATTTTTCATCACATATCAGTAAAAATTAGGATCATTTTCCGAAATATTAACATACGATTACCAGGTTTTTTTTAAATGAGATATACGCATTTTTTAAAATCTGTGGATAAACATTTTTAAGGAATGAAACAGCTGACCAAAATTACGGGTATCCAGGGCTAGAAAATTCACATTACAAATAATGCTGGGTCATTTCAATTAGTTGACAAGAGTTGAGTAATTTTATAGCAAAACAAAAAATTAATTTATAAAACAATTTTATGAAAAAATGAGCTTAAAAATAAATTTTAAGATGAAAAATCTGTAGAAAATATATATTGCGTAAACATATATATCTCATTCTCTGCTAAAGTGTACTTGCACTAAAGAAAATTTGTCACGGAATAACCACCTCTCTTATTTTTTATCAAGTATCAGTAAAAAAAGTAGGGGTATTTTATATTATCTAACCCCGGTTTACAGCCAAATGCAAAAGAAAAAATATGCAAAAAGTTTTTAAATACTGTTATATTACGCAAAATTGCCGCAGTAAACATGATTTATAATAACACTTTTATGTTAACAAAGACCATTCATTAAAGTTAGTTATTTAT
>WSXT02043325.1:0-13246 GCA_011762715.2 Neuroterus valhalla | reverse complement strand
ATGTTACTATCCAGACGGATCATTATATCCGAGCCAATCGACCAGACATCGTGATTCATGAAAAAGGTAGCGGAAAATTTTCTATCATCGACATTGCTTGTCCATTTTACCGGAGTTTGCAGGCATCCTTTACGACCAAGATCCATAAGTATAGTGAGCTGAGGCATGAAGTGAAGACGATATGGAGCAATGTGATACATGCATCCATCCATCCTATCGTGATATCGGCTACAGGCAATACACACGCAAGATGCACTGCACATCTCGAACATCTAGGAGTCAGTAAGGTACTGGCAGCGGCTCAGAAAGCGGTTTAATTGAACACCTGTCGCATTGTTAGGAATGTCCTCGACCATCAGGAAGTTTGCGACTAATACCTTGTGGAGTAACAGTTGGTAGCTCTAAAAAAGCATGCAGAGGTGACCTAAGTTGCCTTCAACAAACTCTGCTGCTGTGTAATGACAACATCAGTATGAGACGAACTTTATATGACACCAATAACTTGGTATTGTACCTGCGAAAATATCTGCGCAACAAATTTCGATCTTTGTTGCTAAATTTTATGATTTTCAACATCTTGACTCCATCAGGCACTTGACTAAGTCCGTGTCTGGATATCAAACACCGGGCAAAAAGACCCGAGAATAATTTTCGACGAAACAATAATAATAATGTTCATGTTCTCAATTCTACCAAAGGTCAATATCTTGAAGCTTAAGAGGCTGGAAAACAGACAAATTCGAGAGCCTCCAATTCCATAGCCAGAGAAGTTGAAAAATTAAAAGTTTGGAAGGTGTAGAATGATATTCAGAACCCTTTAATTAATAGAACTTTTGAATGTGATGTTGCCAATTTGTGAGACACCGCAATCAGTGCGCAATTTTCTTTGAAAAAGATTCTATTTCCATTGTTAAAGAACAATCCTGATGGCTGAGAATCAAACTACTTGGTTTGAAGGGCCTTTAATACTGCAAATTCATATTTTCGTTCGAAAAACTTAAAAATCCTGTAGCGGGTTCTTTTCATACTGCATTCAAGAATTTTTTGGAAAAAAAGCCTCCTTGTTGAGGTCTACTATTCTCGGATAAAAAAAATGCATGGATTGTGAAAAATCCCTCTCCTTCGATGAAATCTTCTTATTTTTCAATTAAGAATTCGTCAAAATTGTTAAAAACCCATGTCCTTTATGATTTAAACTTCGGACTGCCACCTTTTTTGGTAAAAAATAAAATATTTCAATGGAAAGTATCCTTTTTTCAAAATTAATATCATTGTACTAGAATTTCCACTGTTTTGTGGAGCATTGTTCTCTACTAGTAAAAGTATTACATTACATCCTCATCATAATGGGAAGGTATTGGTTTTATGAAAAAATTGACTTTTGCGGAATTTCTGCGATCTCCACGTTGGAAGACGTTTGAACTTTTTGGATTTTCTCAAGAAATCGAAAATCCGCATTTTGATCGCACAAATAATAATGAAATATAATCTGTGTACTCGATAACTTTCGAAAGAATGATCATATTCAATCGTGCTTTGGCACTTATTTCGAGGGATCAAAAAGACAAGTCGAGTTCGTTAAGCAGCTATTTCGGATGAAAAATCAAAGAGGGGGAGCATTTTGAACATTTTCTTGGGCTTTTTTTCGAGGACTCAAAAATTGAAAGTACAGTTTCTGGTAGTAGGTAAAGAGTGAAACAATTTATCCTGATTATTTTTCTTGACGAAAACAAAATTGCCAGAGCTGTAGCATTTTCAAAATTCAAAAATTTGAACGAAAATGAAAATTTTTAGCCAAACAATGCACGATATGAAAAAAAGTTTCAAAAGAAAAATTTTTCTCTTTTGGAGCCCCTTCAGGATGATCTTTACAACTTTTCAGGTTTTCTCGAAAATCGAAAATTCAAATTATGGTCGCACAATGAATAATGAGAAACAGAAAGATTCATTTTTTGGTCAAACTATGCAAGGTGCGGGAAAATATAAATGAACTAAACTTGTGCACCGAAAAGAGATCTATTAGGTTGGTAAACTCAACTTTGTGATAGCACAATCGTTTCCGCTTCATCCAGAAAAAAAATATAATGAATCATTTCCATCAGGAAAAATTACTATAAAAACGAAATAATAAAATTTTGGAAGAAATGACTGAGGCTACCACAGAAGATTGAGAGAGAAAAGTTATTCATCCGAAAAATATCTGTAAATTTGTTATAATTTTTCCCATCGGGAGCGTTGTTTCTGTTTCAATCGTGAAACATGAAATTGAAAATCAAAAATTGAGATTCTAGAAAAACTATACAACATGTGAAAAAAATTAGGCAACAAAACTTCTCTCACGCTTTGGAAAAACGTTGATCGAGTGCACAGCACGAGACACGCGATGAGTATTCGATAAAGCCGGAGAAGTTTCAACAAAAGAGAACTGTAGGAAGGTACAAAGGTCGAGCGCGTAGCGCGAGGTTGATTCATAACCGAGCGTGCAGCCCGAGATGAGATTACCGGTAAGCGCGCAGCGCGAGTTCCGGGAGACGCGCTCAAACTTGCGAGCGAAGCGAGCCGCGCGCGATGAGATTATGACCGCGTGGGGGGCAGATTTTTTTAGATTAAGAAGGACATGAATGTATAAGGAAGTGATATTCTTTTCAGTTTGAAAAAAAACCGTCCCCGTCAAAAATTCGACGGTTCGCATTGTCATTGTCAGAATCTCTATTTCATCAAACATTAAATGCTCTGGCGGAAAATTCAAAGAATTTATAAAATTTCATCTGTTTTGGTACAAATAATTTTGACATTCTCATCATAATGAGGAGGTATTGGTTCTATGTGAAAATTGAATTTCGAGGTTTTGATGAAATCTCCACGTTTTGAGACCCCCTGAGTCAGAAAAAATGGTTCTTACGAAGGTTTCTGCCTGTCTGTCTGTAGTCTGTAGTTTGTACTCTGTAACCTGCAGTCTGTAGTTAGCAATCTGTGTACTCGATACCTTTCGGAAGAGTGATCGGATTGGATTGCCCTTTGACACATATTCTAAGGGACCGAAAATACAGATCAAGTTCGTTAACCAGCTATTTATGATGGATAATCAAAGAGTAGCAGCATTTTGAACATTTTTTCGTTATCGTATTTTCAAAATTCCAAAATATAAAAGGGAATATAAATTTTTAGCCAAATTAGGCAAGATTGAAAAGAAAGTCACAGAGAAAAAATAATTTTTATTGGGGTCCCTACATGATCGTGAAAACAACTTTTTGAATTTCCTCAAAAAATCGCAAATTCCAATTCTGATCGCGCGAACAATAATAAAAAATGGAAAGATTCATTTTTTGGTCAAACTATGCAAGAGACGGGGAGAAATGAATGAACTGAAATTGTGCACAATAGAAAGGTGCAAGTTCTTTTCCAGGAAAATATATTTAAATGTGTTATCACCTTCTTTAACAGGATATGTAATTTTCATTTCAATCAGGAAAAATAACTGAAAAAATGTTATATGAAAATTTTTGGAAAAAGACTAAGGCTAACACAGAAGATTGAATTGTGCTATCGAGTGCGCAGCACGAGACGTGCAATGAGAAGGTATTCGTTAAAGTTGGAGAAGCTTTAACAAAAAAGAATTTCCACCCATTAAATTAAAGTAGTCAACTCTTGCTTTTTTGTGAAAAACTCAACGAGTTGGTCGGAATTTTCGTTCTTTATGACTTAGAAATCTTTCCGGTTGAAAATTAATTTTTAATGTTCCAAATTTTTCCTTTTGCTCTCATCTCATTGGGTCAGAATTGAATCCTTTTTGGTGTAAATTGCATTTTTTTGCGTTATTGCTCAGCTGTTTCTGTGAAAATACTAGTTTCGTCTTGGAAAGTAGTTTCCTTCTGGTTAAAAACGATTCATTAAAACTGAAAGTTATACTACACACTGTCTTGTTTAAAATCAAACCTTCAAGATGGAAAATCAACAATTTTTTCGACAGAATTCGTCGTTTCCAGTCTAAAACTCAACGACGTCGTTCATTTCAGTGAAAATTAGAGGTGGTGGTGATCCCGGGAGAGGAGAACGGAGGAAAACGAGAACTACGCGTCCAATGGTACAAATTATAACGATTCAACAGGTATGTTTCGGGTGAACAACTTTTCTCTTTTAATCTTCTGTGTCAGCAATAGTCATTTTTTCAAAAATTTCACTATTTTATTTTTATAGGTATTTTCCCTGATTGAAAGGAAAACTACATGGTACGGAATTTCAAATGTATTAACATTGCGAATCGCGAGATAGCGTATCGTAAAGCAACTGGGAACGAATCAGTGGCTCTAGTGGGCCTGACTAGGTAGAAGGGAGGGGATATTGCTCAGGTCAGCGCACATCAGAAGGCAGTTGGCAGTTAGCCGCGATAGAAAGACATGCATTAGTCGGAGTCGGCTCAACAAGCGTGCGTGTACGCAACAGATTGTCTTAGGCAGCAAGCTGCGTAGTTGTATTTATAGGAAATATTCCTACCATGTGCTTAGTGTTTAATAAAACCAGCTTATCCTTTAAACGAGAAAATTACTCAATCTGTGTGTTAATCCCTCACCCTGTCCGTATGTAAGAAATCAGTGGAGTACGTTAACATACATATCCTATCAAAGAAGTTGATAATACATTCAAAGATATTTTACTGGTAAAGAACTTACGTCTATTCGATTCTTTCCAAGCTTGTGTCAATTGTCAAAAAGTTCATTCTTCATATGCTTTTTTATAAATGAAGCAAAAAAAACTCGTCCTATCAAAAAGTTAATGTTACCAAATTTATAGATCTTTTTTTGGTGAAAAATTTTAGTTAATTTATATTTTCCCGTACCTTACATGTTTTAACCAAAAAATGAATCTTTCTATTTTTCATTATTTTTTTCGAGACCAAAATTTGAATTTTCGATTTTTTGAGAGAACTCGAAAGGTTGTAAAGATCATCCTGAAGGGCTCCCAAAAAAACATTTTTTTGTTCAAAATTTTTTATTTTTCGCGTTGTTTGACTAAAAATACTCATTTTCGTTTATATTTGCGAATTTTGGAAATGCCACAACTCTGCCAATTTTGTCTTATTCAAAAAAAATCAAGGGGCTAAATTATTCTACTTTTTTCCTTCTATAAGAACCGTACTTACAATTTTCAAGTCTTGGGAAAAAGTCCAAAAATATTTTCAAAATGCTCCCCCTCTTTGATCCTTCATCCAAAATAGCTGGTTAACGAACTTGACCTGCCTTTTTGGCCCCTCGAAATGGGTGCCAAAGCACCATCGAATATGATCATTCTTTCAAAAGTTATTGAGTTCACAGAATATTTTTCATCATTTTTTGTGCGATCAAAATGAGAATTTATGATTTTTGGAGAGAATCAAAAAAGTTTAATTTACGATCTTGTAGGGATTCCAAGGAGAAACATTTTTCCTCTCTGAATTTCCTTTTCATCTTGCGTTATTTGGCTAAAAATTATCATTTTCTTTCATATTTTTGAATTTGAAAAATACAATATATCTGGAAATTTTGTTTTTATCGAGAAGAATGATGAAGATAATTTTTTTTGCTGTTTACGTGCTACAAGAAATAGCACTCACAATTTTTGAGTCTTGAGAAAATAGTAAAAAAAATGTTCAAAATGCTCCCCTCCTCGATTTTCCATCCAAAATAGCTGGTTAACGAACTTGTCCTGTCTATTTGGTCCCTCAAACTGTGTGCCAAAGGGCAATCCAATCTGTTCATTCCTTTGAAAGTTATCGAGTACACATATTACAGACTACGGACAGACCTATAGATAGACAGACGTACAGAGAGACACCTACGTAAAAACCGTTTTTTCTGACTCAGGGGGTCTCAAAACGCGGCGATTGCATAAAACCCGTTGAAGTGACTTTTCACAAATGAAAAATGAGAGTATATGGAATAAGATGGCTTGTTTCAGAATGGAGTACGACGTGACAGAATATCGGTACTAGATTGAGGATCAGGAAAAATTTCGCAGAGTGTATGTTTACGAAGTTGAGTTTGAAGGACATGAGTGTGAAGTGTGCACTTGAGAGGGAGAGGGGGCAGCAGTGTACATAATTATGTGAGAGGAATTATGAATAAAAGTAGTCAGGAAAAAGGATCAATAAAGAGGCTAGAAGAACTGGTGGAAAACAAGAGGTAGGGAGCAAGATGTGGCCAAAAAGTTTTCTTTGCAAGAGCGTTAAGTAAAATAGAACAATAACGTTAGGAGTCAAGAAATATGAAATTAAAACAGGTCGAAAGGAATCTCAAAGCCTGGAAGCTCACTCGTTCGCATTTATTCTATGAAGAGTAGTGTCTGTTAAGGTCCAGCTAGAAGTTCTAGTAAGAGCCTCGCTGGAACAGCGTTATAAAAGTAGTTTGGCTCTCGTCATTTTATTCCAATCAGCACTCGATCAGAGATAGTGAAAACTGTTCAAGGCCTCACTAAATTCCGATTCCAATTTTCACATAGGTCGTTACGCTGCTCTCTATGTACAATTTCGTCAGGTGCTGTTGTTGAAATAAGGTTATTCTGATCGTGGCAAGAAGAACATTCAACAATCAGACAGTAGGAGCAAGAGGTATATCCATATCCCAACTAATCGACGTACCATTGTCCATTAGTTCTCATTGTCGATGAAATGGGGATTTTAAGCGAGGCCTCTGTCCACTATTCAGTCTGGCGCACGAAAATGGATTTACTGATGCATTCATATCGGTAATTGAATTGAAGATAAACTAAGCATTGTTAAAATTTCGTTGATTAATGTTCGGAATCACTGGAGCAATTCATGGGAGAGGAGTTCTGGGATCATTTGGAAGAGTCTTAAGATTTTCTGTACAAATATGAGATCGGAGTAAGTTTCTTGAATCAGGGTTGTAGAAGACTCCTGTTAAAAAGCTATTACGTTCTCATCATGATGATAAGGTATTGGTTTTATGTGAAAATCGACTTTTGCGAAATTTATGAAATCTCCACGTTTTGAGACCACCTGATTCCGGAAAATTAGTTCTTACGTTGGTGTCTATCTGTCTGTTCTCGTCGTCGTCGTTGTCGTCTTCGTTGTCGTTGTCGTTGTTGTCGTCGTTGGTGTCTGTATACTTCTTAACTTTTGAAAGTCTAATCTGATTGGATTGCCATTTGGAACCCACTTTGAGGGACCAAAAATACCGGTAAAGTTTGTTAACCAACTATTTTGTAGGAAAAATCAAAGAGGGGGAGCATTTTGAACTTTTTTTTGGATTTTTTTTGAAGACTCAAAAATTGTATGTACAATTCCTTCTAGCTCGTAAAAGGTGAAACAATTTATCCTATCCATTTTTATCGATAGAAACAAAATTGTCAGAGTTATGGTATTTTCAAAATTTAGAAATATAGAAGAAAATGAGAATTTTTAGCCAAATAACGCAAGATTGAAGAGAAAGTCAGGGAGATAAAATGTTTCTTTTTGGGAGCCCTACAAGATCGTGAATACAACTTTTTGAAGTTTCTCAAAAAATCGAAAATTCCCACTTTGATCGCACGAGAAATAATGAAAAATAATCTGTGGACTCAATGACTTTCGAAAGAATGATCATATTTGATCGTGCTTCACGGTGTTCCCTAAGCATGCAAAAGTGGATCAAAAATGGATCCAAAATTAGCTAACGTAGAAATTTTCTATATCATTCGTAGGTGAAAAAAATGTCGAATTGAAAATCCTTAGTGATTGGTCTCGCAAGTTATGAACGTTTTTGTATTTATGCTATGCGCATTCATGAAGAGCAAAGTAGAGCATTTAAGCACACACGTACAATCCGTTTTTGACTTCATTATTTATTGTTGAAAATTTCTTTTTTTTTAGGAAATCCATTGGTATGTTGATAGATTATTATGTAGGACAAATGAATAATGAAAATTTGAATAGCTTCGTTTTATCGAATTCTCTCAAAATGCTTCAACTTATTTTTATGGAGTTCGGGTTTTGTAGAAAGAAAGTTACTATATTATTCGTAAGTGAAAAAAATGTCAAATTCGAAATCCTTAGTGATCGGTCTCGCAAGTCAAACAAATTAGGTATATATTCATTATTTATTGTTGATAACATTTTTCTTTTCGAAATTAGCTAATGCTTCCGCCCGACAACAAATTTTTCGTTTGTACCAGATACATTACAAAAAAGATTATCTGGTTGAAAAATTGATTGGAATTATCGTCTAAATCATAATTTTTAGAACAAATTTACTGAAATCATTTTTAGCGTGCTCCAGGATCAACGGCGAAAACGTAGTGGTTAACTGCTCCCTTTTTTCTGGTGTAAAACCAATTTTTCTCGTTTTTTTTTTCAATTTTTCAAAATTTTTCTCTGTTTTCCTCTTCCATTCTTTCATAAAATCGTGCTAATGATGGTGGTATTCATAATTTACTTTTAAATAAGAATGAAGTAAGTAATACCTTTTTTTAATACTGAGAATTTACAGTTACAAATGTAGCGATGTTAATTTGCGATGAATTGACTCGCCACTCTGCTCTGACTAAAATCTAAGCCATTATTTCTTTCAATGAACTGGAAACCTTCTTTTGCGTGTATTCGTATATGTATATGTATATGCATATTTTCCAAGCTTTTTTCCAATTTTTCAATATAATCATCAAGTTAAGATCCTGCTTTGACACAGGTGAAACAAGAATTCATCTACTTGTCTATAGCTTTAAAAGCTGCAATATGAGGTATAATTCTTAAAATGCCTACTTATTCGAATAAACCCGACATAACAGGTGTCCAGTTCCGCACTTGAGCGATTTTCGCACAATCTTACATGGCAAAAGGCTTTTCTCCAAAATTGATTCGCAAATGGCAGGTCATTCAAATTTGCATTATTCATTAGGCCTACATGAAAATTTATCAACATACCAATAAATTTCTTTAAAAAATAATATTTTCAACAATAAATAATAAATACATACTCAATTTCTTTGATTCGAAGTAAAGAAATGGATTGTACGTGTGTGCTCGAATGCTCCACTTTGCTCCTCATGAATGCGCACAGCATAAATACAAAAACGTCCATAACTTGCGAGACCGATCACTTAGGATGTTTTTTTTGACATTTTTTTCATCTACGAACAATGTAGAAACTTTCAGCCCTAGCTGATTTTGGATTCATTTTTGGTTCATTTTTGCATGCTTGAGGAACACCGTGTTTCAGCACCTATTTTGAAGGACCAAGGAGACAAGTCGAGTTCGTCAACCAGCTATTTGATTTTGCTATATGATTTATGATTTATTTGCGATATGATTTTGACAACTTTTCGAGTTTTCTCGAAAAATCGAAATTAAAAATTTTGGTGATACAAAGAATAATGAAAAATAGAACGATTCATTTTTGGTCAAACTATGCAAGGTACGGAAAAATATAAATGAACTAAACTTGTGCACCAAAAAAAAATCTACAAATTTTGTCAAATTAAATTTTTGATAGGACAAGTAGTTTTTGCTTCATTTATAGAAGACCATGAACTGAATTCATTTGAATCAGAAAAAAAACTACAAAGAAGAAATAATAAAATTTTCGAAAGAATGACTAAGGCTAACACAAAAGATTGATAGAAAAAAGTTATTCACCCAAAAAGAATCGTAAAAAACCAAATCAAAAATTAAGAGATGGAATGTATAAAAAAACTGCACAACATGTGGAAAAAATCATACAAAAAAACTTTTCTACCGCTTTGGACAAACTGTGATCGAGTGCGCAGCACGAGACACGCGATGAGAATGTATACGTTAAAGCCGGAGAAGCTTCAACAAAAGAGGATTCATATTCATCAAATTGGATTAGTCGACATTTTGCTTTTGAGTTTCTCAAGCTTTTCATACAACTGTAGGTAGGAACAAAGGCTGAGCGCGTAGCACGACGTAAATTCATAACCGAGCGCGGAGCATGAGGTGAGATTACCATCGAGCGCGAAGCGCGAGATCCGAAAAACGCGCGCCCTAGGCGTGCTCAAACTTGCGAGCAAAGCGAGCCGAAAGTGAAGCGCGTTATGAGAATGTGCCCACGCAGCGGGCAGTTTTTTTCTCATCTTTTATATTTTGAAAATGAGAGGTGCAAATTATGGAAACAAACTTTTCTTTTTTTCCTCTTTTCAAATTGGAATTCCAGTTTTTCCTACGATTGATAGCATACTCGTTCTTAATCTTCTCTTTTTCTTTGGATACAATTGTTTTCTGGCTATAATCTTAGGACCTCTGGTATCCTTCGAAACCGGAAAGTTTCATGCTCCTTTACTTCCGGAAATATAGTTGGAGGGAGCGGGGAAATAAATTTTTTTTCTACATATCCGAAAACGTACAAAAGTTGTAGTTTAGTATCGGATCTTTTACAGACAGTAACAGGAGAACAGAAAATCCCATGTTTGCGCTTTGACGGTAAATCTCAAAATAACGAATGATGACGAATTTCCTCTTTCATTCTGGAATGAAATAAATTTTGTAATAGATAAAGGAGGTTTTTCAACTTGAAATATGCATCGATTATCATCCAGTAAGAACTATGCTGCAGTAAATATTATTAAACCTCCTACAATTCAAATTGTCATTGAACTTTAGGAACGGAAGGAAAACCTTGTTCTTACCTGATAAAATGACCATTTTCTTATTGGTAAAAATTTTTCATAGATGAAGAAAGTTCTAGAATTTGAAAAATCACGCGTTTATTTTCTACTCTAATAGTTGAATTTTTACCCTGAGAAAATGACATGTCTGTCTTCTGATACCAAAAGATTAAAATCCAACCAGAGCGTCGACCTTTACTGATGAAAAGGCAGATTTTGCAGAAAATAGTCCTGTATGGTAAAAAATGTATCTTTTTTGGTAACAAATTCATGTTCGTTGATTGAAAATAATACTGTATTTTTAAAAACGTATCTTATCAGCTCGAAAATATGGCAATTTGCTTTGCTATTGTACTCTTCACGATTGATGTTTAGATTATTTTTTGTTCCATAAGATCCTTGAGTT
Source organism: Neuroterus valhalla (assembly GCA_011762715.2). Classification (NCBI taxonomy): domain Eukaryota; kingdom Metazoa; phylum Arthropoda; class Insecta; order Hymenoptera; family Cynipidae; genus Neuroterus; species Neuroterus valhalla. Next base: position 2,244 of record WSXT02043325.1, on the reverse strand, counting down.
AAAAATTCATCTCCGTAGGTCCAAAATTCAACCTTCATGATGGAAATTGGTATTTATTGTTGGAAATTTAACTCCAACTTTTTGTTTAGAAAATAGTCTTTGTGGCTAACAATTTAACTCCATTGTTGCAAATTTATTTCTTATGGGGAATAGTCTTCTCTTTTTGGTTGAAAAATTGAGCTTTCTGGTTGTGGGTTGATCTTCAGTGTTTGAAATTCAACGCTTTGATTGAAATTTCATATTTAGAGGGTTAAAGCTCAACTATTTGATTTTCATTCAACTTTACTGTTTTTCAGGAAATTCTTATTTCATATATTCTACTTTTTGGCTGATAAATTATCTTTGTTAATTAAAAATTCAACTATTTCCCCGAGAATTCACCTTTCTTCATATTTTCCCTTTTTTTCTCAGAAATTTATCTTTTTGCCTTGCAAACGCAACCTTGTTTGAAACATCAACAATTTCCTAAAAAATTTGTTCCCTTGGCTAAAAAATGCAATTTTTCTTGTTGAACTCTAATCTTCTTGCTTGAAAGTTTACCTATTTGGGTGCAAATGCAACTGTTAATTTGTTCCTAAACAATCAACATTTTAGCTTGGAAAATCTTCCGAAAAACTCACCTTCTTGAATTAGAAATTCAATGATTTGGTTCGAACTTAGAAAATTCAACTATTTCATTGAAAATTGTTCCCTTTTTTCTTTTTTTAATTTGTCTTTCTAACTCGAAAATCCATCTATTGGTTGTTTATACAAGTCCGGGGTTAATTCTTTCTTCCGAAATTTGTCTTTCGGTTAAAAATCACTTTTTTTCGAAGATTTTAATTCGAAGTGAAAAAAGGAATATAAAGATACATCGGAGAATGATGATCCTATATAGTTCATTAAATTAATCAACTATTTGAGATATATAATAATTTGAATATTGCTATGTACTTTCTGAAGAATAATCGAAGGTGTCATTTTTAATTTTTGGAACCTTTTCTTCTGCTGCATAGTTATCAGGGTATTATCGTTGTTGTGAATATACATTTTGAGCAACATTTTTGTCTAATGAAGATTTCGCTTTGTTACGAAACAAAAAATAATTTGCTATAATCATTCATTTTGCGTTTTATTGTTGATGCTCAAACATGAGATAAATATTCTTTGATCTGTAACTTTTTTTGGGAGATTCAGGTACCTAATTACAACTTGAGGACACCCTTCAAACTCGATGAGAAATAAATCTTTCTTTTTACTCTGCTCTACTTTGCATACCAGCTTTGCTTCTGAATCAAAAAATCACGTAAGTTTAATTCTTGAAACATTTAAAGGTTTTTTTATTCTGCCATGGATATAATATATGATTGATTTATATATTTTGCTTAGAGTGATAATTTTTAGTAACAGAAGCTATTGAACAAAAGTTATTCCGAAGTTAGGAATACAGAATGAGACTAGCATCGTCAAAATCAGTGGTATACTCGTATAGGTTCAAGCTTCAGGTAATTTCGCTAGACTTGAACTACTTGAACTCCTTTCCATTGATAACTTTCTATACCTCAGATCATATTCCATAAATTTGTCGAGTTTGAAGTAACTTCATGTGACTTCAAATTTTGCATTGTAACGACTTCTGAAACTGAAATGTGTCTGGTAACTCTATACTATTCCATGTCACACTGATTGCAACATTAGTCATGCACACAGCATGCTAATAACAGTATTAAATGTAAAGCGTATTATTTTTTGGGAATGAAATTATTTCGGATTATTCATCCCCAAGCTAAAAAGTTATGCTTAGTGGCAAACATCGATATTGATGTATGCATTCCGGAAACATTTTGGAATTTATATAATTCTATCATAAGAGCATATCCTGTCAAGCGACACTGGGGGTAGTGCACGAAATGAGACAAGAATATTTTTCAGAGCTTTAAGTAATGAGTAACATTATAAAGGTAAGAAGGAAAAATTTCTATGTTTTTAAATTTTCAGAAATAAAATTTTTTCAGCTCTAGTCAATTCGGCCACATTCAAACAGACAAAACGTCACTAAGATGTATAACTAAGCACCAATCAGACCACATCAGCCGCCATGTTACTTTTCGAAATATGGATCAATCAGATTATGCCACGAAGGAATAATGAGGAGACCCAACTGTCAGTGGGAAGAACTTCGAGACTAGCAATAGAAACATTACCGTAAGTGTCAGACATATTCACTGGAAGATCCCAAGTTTTCGTGCGCAGGCGCGCAGTTGT
>WSXT02043314.1:0-13246 GCA_011762715.2 Neuroterus valhalla | reverse complement strand
AGAAAAATAATAGAAACTCTCAGCGGAAGAGGTCAATTTTGAGTGGAAAATATAGTGGTAGACTTTCCAAATAATAATAATAAATAGCAATCAGCTATAAAAATTGAAATAAAATGAGAAAAACTTTTTCCTACCGGAAGATGAATCTTCAGTTCGACCTAATGGATTCTCTATATAATGAGAGAATGGTTACATTAATAACAAAAAAACTAATTATGGAACCGGATAGGAAATTTCCGGATAAAAGATATTAACCTGGAAAGAATTGAATTTGAACCCAAAAAAATAAAGCAATCTCACCCCGGAGAAATGATTTTCTAATATAGTAGTTCGATTATCCACCAAAAAATTGCATTTCTGACCAATCCACAGTATACTGAAATCTCGAAATCTTGGTCTAAACGAAACAGTAGAAGTTACTTTTCATACTGTATTGAAATAATATAGTTTATGGGTTCGCTGATTTAAGAATACCACAAAAACGTAGAAATTCAAGATAGCGGACTCAGATTTCTGGCAGATTTTTTGAAAAAATATGCTGCAGACGTGGAAATCAGCAAAGAGATGTTTTCCGGTTTGAGGAATCCAAATTTGTGGTAAGAATAGCGGAGAGGAAATCAACCGACACCAAATGGCGAACTGCTTCTGGAAAAAAAATTATGTTTCAGAGGTGAATATCAGTCCATCGCTTCAGGTCACTACACTGTGTACTGTAACGGAAAGAAACCAGCTTCAGCATGAATTCGAAGAATCTCGGAACTTTTCATTGTGCATGACAAAATTTTACACTCTCCACAATCATACTAATAATTCAATTCCGCAGGATCTACTGGAATCACAAGTTTTTTTTCTTTCCGCATTGTTTGATTTGGAAATGATCAAATTCACAAGTAAATATGCATATTGACCGCTAACACAAGCAGGCTCTCACGACCGTGAGATAAGTAAACACATGCACAACAAAATAATAATAAAGGGTCGGCGAAACCCGCATGTGTCTTAAGGACACGGAGCGACCCAAGTATGACTGCCCTTTAGATCCATCCCGCAAGTGCTACGGCATATTTTTGGCACACAGGCATGGCTTTCCGGTTACTAACCAATAAGGGCCTCGCACCTCCAAGAACACCGATGATAAGAACAATTAATTTAACCGAATATCTTCGATGATGCCACTGTAGGTATTCTCTGAGATCTTTGTACCTCTCCCTCTTCTTGGTTTCCTTACTTTTGATGTTGTGGTCGGCCGGGCCGAGAATTCGATCACGTACATTGTTCGGTCATGTATGTCGGGGAGCACGATGTCAGGTCTTGTGTCTTGGATAGGGGCTATTCTCGAGAAATCGTAGTTCGAGTAGATCCGGCGCTCCTCGTTCTCAACTATAGACTTTATTCTCCTTGGAGCGTTCAGCGGGGCAGAGTCACGGTCAACGCAATGAGAGCAACAAAGATGATGGTAAAGCACTCTATGGGCAGCGTTGTGTCTGTACAAATACGTCGTTCCTGCCTGAATAGGGCAATTGGATAGTATATGCCATAGGTGTTCAGGGAGCTCAAGACACGCCCTGCACTTATCGCCGGGAACGTCTTGAAGTAATGTGTTCTACGGTATGCTTAGGTGGAAATCAAACCGTCCTGACACGTGAAAATGTAACTCTCTGTTCCTCAATTGAGGCCAGATGATTTGAGGACAGCAAACGTTGACTCATGTGACAAGGATTAATCTTTCACAATTTTGTAAAAGTTTCCGTGCATGACCTTGTCTTCATGTTTTTCCAGGAAGTTTTTGGCCTCTGCTTTCTTCACCTGTGCTTTGAGAAGTAAGGCATCTTGATGGAGTAATGCACTGTCCTCACTTCTGATGTTAAGTTCGAGGCCAAGGGTTTCAGCTGCCTTTCCACGGCTTTGTAGAGGAACGCTACTTCCCCACTCATCTCATGATTTCTGACCATTGACAGGAGAAGATCTATACCGTTCGTGAAGATATGAACAGTACTTAGGATAATTCGGTTATATACGCATTCAAAATTGAGAAGTCCGCGTTCGTCTTTACAGCATGCGACGTATAAGAGCGGAACGGACGAGTTGATATGCAAGCTTTCCTTGATATGCATCAGCTTGTGCGTAGTAATATCAAGATCTTGGAGCTCCTTCTTCGTCCACGCAACTACCCCAAACGATTGGAGTTAAGCTGAGCCAAAAATCATGCTAGCCGCAGATATCTTGTTTAACGACGACAGGTTGGACGACCAAATACTTCGGAGCAGGTGGTAATATCTGCTTTGGCGAACCTTCTTTGCTGATGTTGTATCCTGAATGCAACTCTCAGGCACACCCAGGTATTTGTAGGTCTCTCCAGCGCTGAGGTGTCTAATAGCACTTCGGTCAACAAACTCAGGGTCCTTATCCATACCTGATATTCGTCCGCGTTCCAGATGAATCATGACACACTTATCCGATCCAAAGTCCATAACGATTTCTCGTGTGTACCTCCCGACGATACCAAGAGCATCTTCAAGATGCTCTTTTCCAGAAGCATAGATCTTGAAGTCATCGATATAGAATGTATGAGTGACCTTATGCTCACGAATATTATTTCCACCACAGACATACCCATAAGAATCACTCAGTGCGAGGGATAGAGGCAATAGTGTGATGCAGAAGAGGAGAGGGCTCATGGTGTCACCCTTAAAGGCACCTCACTGGAAAGTGATACGGTTGGTAGTCACGCGATGTTTTCCAGAAGTGATAGTAATTCTGGTCTTCCAAAGAGGCAGTATTCTCTCATTGCATCCTACTATATCTGAATGAAGCTTCAAGTTCCTTAAAAGACAGATGATAAGTCTATAGGGAGTTGAATCAAAATCTTCCTTGTAAACAATTTAGGCCATCGACAGATCGCGTTTGTTATTTGCAGCGTCTTTGCAGGTTTTTCCGACAGCCTGCTGCGCCTGTTTTCGATTCTCGTTGTTCGTAAATACTACTCCATACAGGTCCAATTATCCAAAAAATCCTGTCATTCAGGGTAAATGTAATGATCTTATACACCGTGTTTAGACAAGTTATTGGCCTGTAGTTTCTTGGGTTGGAACATTTGTCATTCTTCTATAGAAGTACAGTTCGTACTAAACCCAGTCACTGCGGAATATCAGGCTTTAAATATGAGCTAAGGATGCAAGACGGATGTTGATGTGTAGAAGTAAACTTCTTCCACTAAAAGCTCTGAATACAATCTGGACCAGCAGCGGAGAAGTTCTTCGTGCCTCTTAATACTTTCTTCACCTCCTCAGCAGTGATTGGTGGGGATTCCCTTTCGGAAATTATGAGGTTATTGCACAGCTCCTTCGAACCTATGAAGCTCTTAGTGTCTTCATTCAATGGGTGTTTAACTTCGTGAATCTCCACCTAAAATGTCTCGACTTCTTCGGAATTTGGTGATTTTTTTGACAAGAACAGGAGGATCGCTTAAGAGGTGCGATTGGTCAGCTTTTTGGTCTTTCCATCAATCGTTGGTTAAGACCTTCGATTTGAATGAGCCAGAGCTCTCACCGCATCACAAACTGAACAAGTGATTGTACAGAGGTTGGAATCCTCTGAGAGGTCCTCGCGGAGGGTAATATCCATTTCAGCCTGATCATGGGGCTTGGGAGAAACCTGAAGTATTATGTTTCTCCTTGTCCTGAGATTGCCCTCGTCTCTCAAGGGAAGCCTTGCTTCAGCAGTTGGGCACAATGTCGCTTTCTTATTTTCGTCTGCGGTTTGTTCTTACAGTGATTGAGGAAGTTTCCCGCGTACATCTCTTGTTCGGGAAAGTTTAGCGGCATGGTTTCTTAACAGTTGCTGTGAAAGGTGCGAGAGCTCTAGGTGTTTTCGTACCACAGAGTGTGCAGGCGTGCCATGTAACCTCTGCGGTTAGGGACAGTACTGGCATTGTAGCAACTGAACAGGCCATTATCGAGTTGATGTGTCCATATAGAACGTCGGTTGTCTCGCCGGTTTGTCATCGCTTTCCCATCTAATTCAGTACCCCGAACTCTGGAACGATCGGCAATACTGTCCGAATCATTGTCGGGCGTGCTGCGCTTTTTTTCATTTTGAGCCGCGTTCATAACTGCATTACTGTGTTGTGACTCAACATTCCCTGTTATCGTATAAATATTTGTCTCTTTTGATTTTATACATGCGATTTGAGCCATCTCTGAGATTTTGAGGTGTTTTTTGAGGTCAAGCTAAAACCCAGATCTGCGAGGTTAATTTTAATGGCAGATTCAGATTCAACGCCTCAAAATCCATGGAAAACTATACGTCGCATCCCTAGATCATGACATTTTTCTTCGTGTTGCTGTATTATTATCATCCTCAGTATTGAAGGAACTTCAGTTTCTAAACAACAATCCAAAACGAGTCCCAAATTCTGGAATCTATTAGGAACAGAAATCGTGATTTAATCAAGATGTTTGGCCTCCGGCAAATATAACGATCGTAAGGAGGTACCTCACTGCTAACGTTAATGAAAAAAGGAGCCGGCGTTTTGAATTTGTGTACATGAGAGAGTCAGAATGGAAGTAAAGATTGCAGAAATTTGTAGTTTAGTGAAAGAACACCGTCCTGTAGAAATTTTTTTGAGGGAAAAAAAGTGTTATAAGGTGGGCACATAATATGCTGCGGTCAACTAGACACAGACAGTGAGCAACAATTTATAATAATTGCGTTCCACCTGCAGTCATCTAATTTGAAATCAGCTGTCCATAAAACTAGAAGAGAAATATTTTCTCCCGCAAAAATAAAATACTGAAAGTGCAGCTGCAAAACTGGCTCAAGTGGAAAATGAAAGCATATTCTCACAGCCTTACTCCACTTGACAGCCTAATAGCACTAAATTTTATCATTGTGAGATATTAATGAAGTTTAAATATGATAAAAATATATTTTTCTGATAATTTAGCGCCAGTTACGAAAATGGGTTACTTTGTTGGATTCTGCAAAATTATTCTCTCAAAAATAAAATAATGTTCAAGTTCGAGGTTATGGTATTCAAACATCAGGAATACATATCGTTAATTGAATTTATGTCGAATGACTTGTGTGTCAGTACCATGGATCTTCTTAACCTCTTAAGGAGCAACCGAATAAGGGATAAAGATATTTCTATTTTTCTTCTAAAGACGAAATTTCATCTCACTATCATTCCTAATTTTTCTGAAATAATTCTTGATTCACTGAAAATACTGTTTTTCAGTTTAAAACCTAAAAATAAGCCCTAAATAAGCCTCCTTATTCAAGTAGCCTCTTCTGCCACCAGATGACTCATCGCAGTTCTGTGGTTTCCAATGGGATAAGAGAACTATTTATTTAAGAACGGAACTTTAGCTTTAGAATCTCGAATATGGAACGACTTGCGATTTTAAACGGCTTGAATCTTCAAAAAAACTTCTCTTTATTTTCTCTATGCTCAAAATTCCAGGCTAATTCTCGATTTTTCCGGTTTCCATGTGTTTTTCGTTTAGTAGCCACCCTTTAGCACCGAATTTTTTCTAGGGTTTATCCATGGGCTTTATTTGCAATATCAGCAAGATAAAAATGTTCATATTTTTTTTTACAGAAATAAATTCATCAATATTTGATAGACCTGGTAGATATCAGCTTAAAGTACCTATTGCTGATACCGAATCGACCGCCGATTCACATCCTGAACCGGAAGCAAATAGAAAATTCTTATTCTTGGGCATTAAATTCGGGTTATGGCAAGTTCCTGGTGGACCAATAGAAGATATTAGCATTCTACCGAAGGAAAACAATCTTCGTCCAACACTTCAGGAGCAAAGGACGTATGGTATTGAGAAGTATCGTATTTCAGCAGGTGGCATAGTATTTGCGTTGTACATACAAACCATAAGTGAAGGAGAACACATAGTTTGGGGAGCTGAGACTGTTAACTGAGTGCTAAAGTAATATTTTCTGTACAAAAGAATGTTGCAAAATTTTCCTATTGTATGTCCCTGAATAAAAGCGAGCTTGACCGAAAATACAGAGGTTTAACTTCTATCTTGAAGTTGACTAGAAGTTATTCCAAGTATTCGGATAATATATTGTGCAGCTGAGGAAGAAAGCAGGCGTTGAAGTCAAATGCGACATCAAACCGTGAAGTGTTCTACGGGATGGCTGAAACTTTAGATTAAGGTGTCAAAAAATGAGTATAACTTATAACAACATATATTTTCCCGTGGCACAGTGGTTTAGGATCCCAAAAAGCTGGCCAAAACCTCAAAATTGGAATTTACCGGATGAGGTAAATGTTCATTTATACTTGTGTAGGGGGTCTTCGCCGAAGACGCGCCAATCAGTTTGTCTTCCGAGTTTGGAGCGTTCAACGAAAAATGTTGTTATTCTGTGCCAGAAACAGATAAATCGATATGGAGGATATTTCTGAGGGTACGTATAATCGTTGCTTGCTTCCGCATTTGCATTCCGAATAAGTGTATTTATGATATTGAGAGCGAAATGTGCCCTTCCAAAAACTTTTTTTTCATAAAATTCAGGAATATACTTAGTGAATTATTCTTTTGGATGCGAGTGCGCACGCCGGTGTTTTCCGTTTCGATCGCCAAAATTTATCAACTTTTTGATTCCTCTAAAAAAAGTTGCCCCGAGGTACCCCTGTAGAAATGAATGCGCTTTTTCTACAACCGCGTGGGAGTGTCCACAAGGATGGTCCAAAAATACATTAGAAATTTTTTTTCCGAATTTTAATGCAAACTCCCAGAAATCTGGTCAAATCCACAAAAAAATAAACGTATTTTTCCATTTTGAAGAAAAAATAATGCTTAGAGGTGGCGCAAGCCCTATGAAGTTTAACACGTATTTCCCACAAGAAAGAAAGGCGTTTTTGTAAATTTTATTCAGAATTCTGAATATAAGGTGAATGGAGTTGAAACTTCACCATTTCTCTTCACAATCAGTCACCGGATGCAAATAAAATATTCACTACCGAATATCACCCCCATGAGTATGTTTTATAGGGTCCAAAAAAAAACCTCATAATGTGAAAGAATGGGTTTTTCGAGTTTTAGGCGCTGATTATGATTTTTTTCAAGCGTTTTTTCGAAGCAGATTGTTTCAAATACGTGAAATACTACTTTATACTGTTAATTAGACGCTTATTTGAATTGTTCAAACAATTTATTATTGTTTTAGCAACTTTCTTGCAGAAAAGGATTAGAAAGTCAAGTTTTTTTCTGAATTTTTAAATCTTTTTCAAGTGTTTGAGTTAATGCGAGGTAACAAATAAATCAACTTAACAAAAATAAGTGTTTAAACAATATGGACCCTCTTTTTTCATCTCGAAAAGACGTACAAAAGTAGAGGTCAACGTTAAAAAAATAAAACAGTTAAGAAGATACACGATAAAAACCATAATTATTATTCTTTTCAGATAAACAATAATAAAGTAGATTGCTTATTCTCATCGAGTCTTCAAATTGTCTCGAAATATTCCTTACTTTCAACAAATGACGTATGCAAAAGCTGGAGTCTGCAGGCGTAATGGCTTATGACTTGTGGCATAATAAACAAATAAATCACAATTACGAAAAACTTGGCTTGTGCGTTGAATGTGGTCATGCTTATTTTTTATTAGCAGATTCTACTAATTAGGTTGAAAGTCAACATTAGTTTAATAAAAAATGCAATATTGAAATCAAGGGAATAGTTTTTTTTAAATCCCTCTAGTTGCGAAATGAAATCTAATGTGCATCCAACTTTGTTTTATAATTTTCCATTATCTGTATCGAAAGTGCGTAAAAAGAGCTTTTATTCAAAGAAATAAAATTATAGATTCCTTGAAAAACCAAGGAGATACAGACTGATAATGATAAAAATGAACTATTCAATAAGTTTAGCGATTTGGCAAAGAGGAAAAATACTCTTTGATTGTTTAGATAGCCTACTGTCATTACTTAAAAACACAAATATCTCGTACCAGCGGTTCGCGAGATACCGTTCGGAGTTGGTGCGACTCACGGTAGCGTTGAGACGCCGTCGCGCTGCATTTCATTCAACCTGAATCTTAAGACCTACTACAGTTTTCTTGGCGATAATTTCTTTTTTAACGCTATCTATCCTTTCTTTCTTGCTATAATAATGAATTTTTATTCCACAATTTTCGATCTTCTTCATCGTGTAAGATGTACGATTTTCAATAATAACAACCACGAGAAACCAGAGCTTGATAAGATATCTCCCAACTTTAGAGCGACTCACTTTAGCGGTGCAGAAGTGTCGCGCTGTATCCCTATTCTATCATAATCTCAAAAGGTACGACAATTTTCTTGTAGCTTACCTCTTTTTCACCTTCAAAATCCCCTCTTTTATCTGCGATATTCAAATAAAATCTGAAATTCGAAAAGTTGTTCCATGGTGATAAGATATATGCTGTTTTTAAATAAGAACTACGAGGGACCAGCAGTTCGCGAGATACCGTTCGGAGTAACTGCGAGTCGCGTCGTTGCAGTGTCGCGATGTACCCTCCCTCCACCATAATCTCACGAGCTACGACCTATTTTCTCTTTCTTACTCCAGTGAATTAATTCAAATATAAAAGGGTAATGAAGTTTCAATAGGTAACAAAGATACCTGACTTACCGAGTCACAGTAATATTTTAATACAAAAATATGAAAGGAATTTCTTGATAGAAATAACTCGATCGCCTTATCTTTCTTTTGATTATGAAATAATCGTTATTCTCGTCAAGAAAAAAATCAGTGCATACGACAGAAAACGTCGTTTCAATGGCAAATCTGCCTGCATCTTAAAGATTCAAGTTTGTTATAAAAAGATATATGGAAAAAAATTCTCTTATCGAGCGAACCTTAATAGTTTTCAAAAGTGTGGTCTGCTAATTTTTTCCCTTTACCTTTGGTCAACAACTGCTGACCATGATTCAAGTGCTTGAAGTTATATCATATTGGATGATTTTTTCGTTGGAAATTGATATTTTTGAATGAAAAGTCGAATAACGGTTTCGCCGGATGTATGGATACAGATTTTATGAGGGAATAACAGTTTTGGAAAATTTTAAGGTTATGTTTGCTTTTTCACCGAGATTCGTTCTTCCGTAACGTTTCGTCCAGTGTTTTCCTACCAGATTATTGAGCATTTTCAACAGAACATTATTCTCTTTAGAACTATTTATCTTCGTCTTAAATTATGCATATTGAATTCAGAAGGACCCATTGGAGATCAATGTAGTTTATGGATAATTCGTCTTTTTGACAGAAGATAGAGAGAGAGAGTGATTATAGAGGAATCACATTGAAGAATACGACCTACAAAGTATACGCGATGGTTCTGGCGGAGAGGCTACGAAATAATGTCGAGGAGAAAGGTCTTTTGTCGTTAACGCAGGCGGGATTCAGAGCGGGTAGGAGCACTACCAACAATATTTATATTTTCCAGCACATGGTGGATAGAAAAATAGCGAAGAATGGGATTAGAGGTATTGGGAGGCGGTGAAGGAGATAAGAGTAGAGACAACTCTGATCGAGAGGGTAAGGAAGATGTATAAAGAGTCGAGGAATGGGATGAGGAGGAAAGAAGGATCTTGGATGGTTTCTGGATGGATCGAGGGTTGAGGCAGGGGTGCCAGCTTAGCCAAATGCTTTTTGCGATCCTAATCGCTGACATGGAGAGGAAGCTAGAGGAAGAAGTGGTAGGAGGAGTGAGGATGGGAGGGGTTGGAACTTGGTCACTCGCGTAGGCAGATGACAAAGTGTTGTTAGCAAAGTGTAAGGAGGCCTCAAACGAGATGGTTGAGAGTAGGGGAGTTGCGTATCTGGGTTTCCGGTTCGGGAGGAATTAAGAAGTTATGGGACATATGAAAGAGAGAGTTAGGAGGGCAAATGTTATAATGAGGCGGATTTAAGGATTAGCAAAGAGGTTTTTGAAAGATTACTTTGAGAGGAGGAAGAAGCTGTTTTACTCGCTCGTGATGAGTATGCTGCTGTGTGGGGTCGAGTCATGGAGGTGGATGGGGAGTGAAGAAGTAACGAGGGTACATGAGAGGTACATAAGATGGACACTGAGGTTGAAAAAAGTGCGTCTAGTTATATCGTTAGGAGGGGGATGAGAAGAACAAGTTTGGGGATTCTGACAGGCAGCCGAGCGTATAAGTATGAAGAGAAATTTTCGGAAGAGAGGGAGAGTAGGCTGGTGAGGGAGTGTTGGTAGGAGCTAAAGAAGAGAACAGGAGATGGAAAGATGTAGGACGAGAGAGGAAAGTATTTCAGAAAAGTGGGCTGCATAAGGATGTGATGAGAAGGAGTCAAGAGGAAGCAAGAAAGGTGTATCCGATTGTTGAAATGAACGGTGTGGAGAAAGAGAGAAGTCAGAAGGAGAGGAGAGGATAAGAGGGTTAAGGTTTGATGAGAAATATGGGTGGATTAGGCTAATAGACAGAGCGGTATATTTGTGTCGGAAAGAAGACAAAGGATAGTGGTCACTTGGTCGTGGGGGCTAAGGCATGAGCTTTAGACCCACGCCGGCTGGTTTTGGGTACGATTCCCGCCTTGAACTCTGGAAGAGCTTCGGCAGCCCACGCGGTGAACACTTGCCTAGCAAGGTAGTGTTTATCTCCGGGGAGTCGTGGTGCCGGTACCTCTTGAAAAAAAGGTTACTCTAAGTACTTGGAGATGGTGTTCTTGGTGGTTGGGAACCCATCTCAAGCTGTAGGTCCCCCTTACATACTACTGTGGTAGTGGTAGGGTGTGGAAAGGAATGGTGGAAAGGTTCGGGGAAAATGTAAACCCTCAGGGTAAACTCTGAATCAACCAACCAAATAGGACGAGAAAGGAAGCCAGGAGATAATATACGGGGTAAGATGTGGAAGCATGGTTGTGTAGAAAGAGGAATGCAAAGGTGTAACACTGGGTGGAAGAAAACGAGGAGGTGGAAGGGAGTAGAATAAGCATGGTGGTAATACTGCATAAAGGAGGGAAGAGGAGGGTGCTTTCATGAATGGGGTTGCTTGGTAAGATGAAGGACAAAGAAGGAAGGAGGAGAAGGAGTAATTGAGATAGATGTGTAAGGAGGGTAGAAAGTAGATGAAAGATGAATAATGTAAATAATGTAAATAGTAGATAAGAAATAGCAAATAGGTCATAATAGATAAGAAATGGGCCGGAACCACCGAGTAAGAGTTTGGCAATGCGAGACAGGCAAAATTCAGGGAAATGCGTGCGAGAGTTGAAGATTTTTCAAAATCCAAAATCAAAAACGAAAATTATTATTTTCATGGAAATAATATGAGATATGAAAAAAGTCACGAATGAAAAATTTTTCTCTCAACAAAGAGACCCTTAAAATTTCAATTTCAAATTTGATAATAATCATTTCGAAGACTATTTGAAGTTTAATTTGAAAATGCCTGAATTAAAGCTTCAGGACGGGATGAGTAAAGTTGTTATAAAACAAAAGTGATTATAGGAAGAAAGGAGTTGATAAACAGCATTCATAACATTTCTCCTTTGAATCCGCTGCCTTTTCATATTCGTCAGTAATGCGAATTCACTGAATACAAGATAGAATAAGAATGTGGTCCATCTAGAGAAGCAAAGCAGGGCAACATAGCGTATTATACACTATGAAATGGACTGCAGAAAAACATTAATTAATAAAATATTTTTATTTTGACACGATCCTCTCAAGCTCTCGAAAATATGAATTATATTCAAATGAACCCTGACATTTGAAGTAACTTGTTTCTCAGGCATTCGAGAAGATCCATCAATTTCTTCAAAGCAAACGCAATTTTCTCCGGCATTCAATGTATTTTGAATGCTCAACAGAACTTTCCAAAAATGCAGAAAAACGTTCGAGAATAGGAGAGATTCGAATAGACACTTTTGATAGCTGGGTGCATGAGAAAAATATGAAGGACATGTTTTTACATTGAAACATGATTGGAAATATATCAATTTTGTTAACATTTATACAATTTTAAATACATTTTTTGTCAATTTGATAAATAAACTATTCTGAATAATTATTTTGATATAATTGTAAAATTGAACATATTTATCTGCAAGTAAAGTTCTATTATAACTGTAGAAGCACCTCCCCTGCAAAGATCAACATGTAGTACCCCCACTTTGCCCCGTGTTCAACCACAATTTTAAAGCAACAAATTTTTGTGCTTTTCTTTGGCACAAACGTCCCTGCTCATTTCTATGCAGCCATCAACTCTGGATATTATTTTCTCAAAACCATTGCTGTAATTGATGATCAATAAGTATCATCTGTAGAGTTAGATATAAAGAATGGATTATATAACTTTGTATCCGTACAGGGTAAGATTCATTAATATGATGGAGGAGCTTATTCAACTATGAAAGAACTTTACTCACGTGTGAGTTTGTTCAGTTACACAATTTTATCTCGCACCTCCTCCCAAAGATCAACATGTAGATGTTCGAAGCTAATTACGCAAATACACCGTCAAACCCTAAGGAGGCTCTAAGATATACTTACAGAAAAATTTCCATTGTAGAATTTTTATAGCTTGAAGAAATAAGGATGAAAGAATGTTCAATCCTTCATAAAATTACATCACGGCATGTAATATTTACCTTAATAATGACAAGAGTCAACAACAACTTACAAGCTAAAAAATAGTATATTGTGCATCAAGTGGGAGAAGTAGACGATTCAAATGAGTGTGAAGTTTTCCGCGCGAGCGCAGCGAGTGCGGCAATCACACGAGTGAAAACGCCGTTCCCCACATGGTGCACATACTATTTTGTCCAATGATTCGCAAGAGAGATACGGCTGGGGAGATCGTCGAGAGTTTTGGGGGAGATAGCATGTCAAGTTACACAACCAATTTTTATGAGTAAATCTTTATATCACAGAACCAATTTTGCTACATAAATTGTAATACGTATCTGTATTAATAATATTTTACTATGTCACAAATAGATCCAGGATCCAGAAAAAAATTAACCACGCTAATCACGTTTCTCTCACTTACTTCGACCACTAGTGGGAAAAGTACTCACTCCGACCACTGTGACGTCATGAATCGAAAAATCGACAACTTCGTCCACTCGAGACCGGAATAGGAACCAATTCCCTCATCAGACTAAGACTGAAGAATATTGATCTTATTACTAAGAACAAAAATTTTCAAAAAACCTAACAATAACATCATAAAAATGTTAAATGCTCACCACCGGAGACATTAAGGAAATTGAA
>WSXT02043303.1:0-13247 GCA_011762715.2 Neuroterus valhalla | reverse complement strand
AAACAAGCTCTATATAAAACTGTAGGGAGGTACAAAGGCCGAGCGCGTAGCGCGAGCTTAAATCATAACCGAGCGCGAAGCGCGAGGTGAGATTACCATAGAGCGCGAAGCGCGAGATCCGAAAGGCGCGCTCAAACTTGCGAGCGAAGCGGGCAGATTTTTTTCAATTGGTTCTCAGTGAATGTTAAAGTGACGAATAATCATTATTGATAATAAATGAAACTAGCATAGGACAATGTTGGTGTTTCCCTGAAAAAGAACCTTCTCAGCTCCAAAAGCCCCCAAATTATTGGATTCTATTATCTAACCGTACAATTGTGTATAGTATCTATCACGCCTATAAACAGCACTGAAATTCAAGTATACGTAGCTGCGTCTTTTGTTCAAAGCGATCTATTTGAAAAATATCAGAAAAATGCAATTTAATTATTGTTCCATAATTTATTTTCATATCAGGAAGGAGTAAAGGAAAGAGCTCTATCTTCTTCAAGCTTGTGGAATAGCCTAAAATAACATTGCCAGCCGTTTTTGCCTCTCGTACAGCAATGGCTACGGGCGTTACTCTAAAAGAATTTCATAGGTCCATTTCTCTCTCACGACTTGTCCAGAAAGTCCTTATCTTAATGCTAGAAAAATATCTCTTTTTCTTCGTAAACGGAGCACCTAAGAACAACTAAGTTATAGTCGGTATAATAAAACGAAAACACGACAGAAATGCCATCCATGTAAATATCTCGTCACTTTATGGTGGAAATTGTGCACGGAGCTAGAAATAGTAAAAGATGAAATTCTATTACTGCACTTCATCGCAGTGATTCATGAATAACCTCGAGTTCTCTACAAAATGGAACGATTACTTGAGTACACTCATCTGCGCGTCACTGCCGTAAATCATGGATAAAAGTTCGCAAGTTTTCACGATCAGCTGCATTTTCTCATCCAGTCTTTTGAACTCCATTCATTTCTCTTTTCTCTCTCTTGGAAATTTTATCGCGATGCACCAGTATTATTTCTCATAGAATCGCGAATCTGAATCCAAAAAAGCGAACGTGATAATATATTTTTTTGTAACGCATGTACATACGTAATGTTCGATTTTCGAGGCATGTATAGCGTGCGGAGAGTGACCAATTTCCAAGTGGTATGACTCTGCCTTGAAAAGACGTTTTCTAACTGATGTGCTCATGCTCTTTGAGTTACTGAAAAATTCTGAAAATCTTGGAAAATGCAGTAATAGAACTTCATGTTGTACTATATTTCGAGCACTGGGAAGAGCTTCACGAGAGTTCGGGAGAACTCTCGATATCGTCTCGAAGTCGAAAGTCGAGACAATATCGAGACGATATCCGCATGTGGATCTTGATCACGAGATCGAGTGAGAATGGGACGAGATATCGATATTGACGAGAGTTCTTGAAACTCTTCTGCCTTTTTATCCGGCAGAACATCTGCTATTACGAAATAATTTTTAGACTCAAAATTCATCGAGCAATAATTTAATATCAAGTTTTGGAAAAAGTTCTTTGTGTCAAGGGTGATTATTTCAATACTCAGGGTGGCCGTTTTTCCGACGAAGAAAATTTCCGGTCATTTCCCGGTCATCAGAAAATTTTTCCCGGTCATCAGAAAATGGTTTTCAGTGAAGGATAGTTATTACTGTTAGGCGATTCAAAACATCTGTTTATTTGCTATTACATACAAACAAGGCAATTCTTAACCTAACTCTGGGTTAAAATACTTTAGATGCCTATTATTAAACCTCTTGTAATTATTGTTTTCAGAGAGAGCCTTAATATCTTTCTGAAAGCAGCATCGAAATTTCATAAAATGTCAGGAAGAGTTGAAAAATTATTGGTTTTGTACGTAACAGAAATATTTAATGTTGAACTTACACACCTAGTGACTAAATTATAACTTCACAACAGGAAATCGTTTTGTAAACAAAACGAGATCACAGGGTTCTGACTTAATATTTTTATTATTAATAATATACCAGTAAGCCAAATCCCTTTCGGGGTAAGCGTAACTCGTTTACTATCATTGCAAACAATTTATTATTGGTTAAGTTGCAAACTGAGGAGGTCACAAGTCTCCTGCAGGAATCTGTTAGAAATTCTTACAAACTGCTCAAATAAGAGCTAGTCGGATTAGTACAAAATGATTTAGTTTCATTAAAGAAAAATCTGAAATTAAGAGGAAAACTCCCAAGTGTGAGGACCAAAAAATTATAATTCGCAATAAAACAAACAATTTTAGAAACTTTTCGAGACAAGTTTAAAGAGTAAATATAAGGTACTCTCCCTGGTATACTCATATAGCTCTGTCGACTAAAGACTCTACTATATTGAAAATTGTCATTTCAACAAAAAAGAATATTGGTAACACATTTCTCGTGAAATATTGGAAAAATATTCCAAATCAAGAAGACGAATTATCAGCAAAAGAGTTGAATTTTTAAAGCCAAAAAAAAAAGAAAATATTATTATTCAATAGAAAAAGGAACGTTTCGCGAAACAGTTGAATTTCCAAATGAATAGTCATAATACCATTAAAACCACTTTCCTCAGGAAAAATCGAGTTTTATTTGAATATTCGTAAATTCCCGGTCACCATCTGAATTCCCGGTTTTTCCCGGTCTCGAAAAATTCCCGGTCATTTCCCGGTTTCCCGATCCAGCGGCCACCCTGAATAGTATTTACTATGTATTTGATCTTTTTATTTGATTTCATTAATCCCTCACATACTATAGATTTACAAATAAAGAGAAAAAGGAGTGCAAAAACATTAATGCAACAAAATTGTTGTCGAGAATCCCGATATTCAAGGGTTTTATATTGATTCGCACGGAAAATATTGATTCTGTTTACATAGTAAAAACTATAATTCTTCAAAAAATAATCGTTCAATGAATCGATACAATATTGTTTACGATACGCTGAAAAAATATAGATTATCGAGAGTCCCGGTTCAAGAAAAGAGTTTTTAGCTTCGAGACCGAGACGAGAGTCGAATTTTCAATTCCTCACGAGATCGAGATCAAGAACTGCGTAAAATCTCGTATCGCGTTGCTCTCGTTAGTTCATGAATTTATCGAACATTTTACAAATTTATTATAATTTTTTATATTCTGAAATGCCCAAGCTTCCCAATAATTTTGTTTTCATTGTTTTTCATATCTGAAATTCCCTGCATTTTTCACTATATATATATATCGTGTGCAACAGGTGCTGAAAGTAGGCAGTTGTTAGTCTCGTGGAATTTTCATAGTACATAAGACTTCCGTTTAGCTGAACTCTCGTTTAGATGAACTTCCATTTACCTGAACGCTTCCATGCTCGTTTAGCTGAACTCGAGCAACCCCCTTTACCCCCAGAAGCAAGCAACTGACGGTAGCAACCAATTAAAAGTCATCTCTAGAAACATTCATGCGGAGGGGGGCAGTGGTGGGGATTTCTCCCGAGTTCAGCTAAACGAATATTTACGTCGCGTAGCGGTCCTGCTAAACGGAAGTCTTCTGTACTTACCATCGGCTCATCTTCGGACAGTTTTCAACTCATCTTTGGCTGGTTTATCGCTTTCCTTCAACATGCGTAGGACTCACCGACAACTCCTCTTCGATTCATCTCTGGCTGGTACAAAAAACTTTACACTCGTTTGGAACTGCCTACTTTTCGCACTTTTCATACAATAAACTTATATAGATTCACATAAGGGTACATATCGAGTCTCATGTGACAAGACTCTTTTGCGCATGCCTTTCTTGCGGCAAGTATTTCCTGCTCTATTTCTCCTGAAAAGACTGGCAAATTTGTGTCAAGTCTCCCGAACCGAATAGTCTCCATGCGGCATCTCTCACCCTCGGAAGTGGCAAAAGCGCGGCATCTCTCCCCAAAAGAAAATTCGAAGTCTGCCTTCAAAGCAAATGAGCAAAAGACTGGTCGTGGAAAATATGTAGGTCACATAACCTCAAAATAGTGGATTGGGTAATAGAAATAATGTACTTCACATACCTTCCTCTTTTTCCAAGTATTGTGGGGCCGGAAGAGCACTCCTATGATGGGTCATGGGAATCATTCACGTCAAATACCCTCAAAATAATAAATCGGGTCATGGGAAGAATGTGGGTGACATAACCTCAAAATAGTAAATTGGGTAATAGAAAGAATGCAGGTCACATACCTTCCTATTTTCCCAAGTCTCGTGGGTGGCGGGAAAACACTCCTGTGACAGGAATGGGGAATAATGTACGTCACATAACCTCTGTTCTTCCGTGCATTAGAGTTTAAAAACTTATAACAAAAAGTGAATTGAAATTCGAATGCTTTCAGCTAAAATGATATGGAATGTCGATACTTTGGAAGCACTTTTGAAAGGTGGAATATCAAGTTTGTGACAGGGAAGAAGTATTAAGTATAAATGAATATCTCTTCAATAGACTTCTAGAAATTAGAAAACTTATGAAAAGCGAAGAAGGATGTTTCAAACTTCAAGATCAGATTTCCTGGACTCGAGATAGTTTCCAGATTCGCTTGGAGTTTCATGTGTAATCGATTCTGCGATACTCTTACTGCGAATTGAGCGAAAGAGGAATATAACCAGAATTTGGCGGTAATCGAATCGTTTAGTCGGGCATTTCACCGGTTAACGTAATATTCGAAGCAGACGATCCTCGTGCCGAGACCCTATCTATGGTTTTGGTTTCTATGCCCATAGAATTCCCCTTGGACAACCTATTGGAACGTGACCGCTTTGTTCGCGTGCCAATTGCAGCCGTTAATTGGCTATAGCCAATAAAGCGCTGATTACCAGCTCTAGCACATCCGACAATCCAGGTCCGCCTATTCTGTATAATGCATTTCACCATATACATGTTTACATGCTCAAGGGTGATATTCCCCTATCATGACAATAAATAAAAAAAATTATTATTAAGGACGTGCATACGGTCAGCCAATTCTGAAATTTATCCAACTTTTATATTGAGTTATAAAGTCGATAAAGATAGATTCCATGTTCATTGCTGGGAATCTTTAAGGAGAAAGCGTTGATTTATTTAATAAATGTTGCATGCATTTTTTGTCAGTCGAATATGAATACGATGATGTCCTTGCTAGTTGAGAAAATTGAATTTTTGGTGCCATTCCGCATTTCCTATCTTCAACTGGGAGGTAACTAACTCGATTTTCCATGGGTGCGACGCGCGCTGACGCCAACGCTCGACATGTAAAAGTGTTAACCAGAGCTAACGACATTTCCCCATCGAGCATCCAGTAATTCGATTTTAAAACGGATAGCAGAGAAATGTTATCCTCATGCCGATAATATACGGTTCAACCAATGAAAGAATTTTTGTGTCTAGTAAGGAATTTCCTCTCGTCCCCATCCAGCAATCGCGCATCAATCCCTGCGAACTAGGAGCTGAACTGGCTAAAAAGATTAGACGTTCACCGAAATTCTATTCAAAAAATCACATGCGTCTATCACTGAAATCGGCAGGCAACGATATCCTTCAAATTCCACTTTCATTCTGTGATGTTTATTTTTTCGAAATTCATGTGTTCGAGAAACAACCTTCCTTGCTTATATTCTTTCAAATTACCGTTTAACATAGTTTTTTTTTAAATTTCCAATTACTATTTTTCTTTGCTTTTATTATTCCAAATTACCATTGGGCGATCCTTTTATTTTTCTGATTTGACATTTGTCATAATTTTCGTCTTACCAAACTACCATTTCTCATCAATCTTATTTCTTCGAATTACCATTTGAAGCATCGAATCAGAAATCGGGGTGTCTAGTGATCATGCAATTTGAAATTCCCGGTTTTTTCCCGGTCAAATTTCTTCCCCTAACGACGTTTCTTTGTAATTTCTGGAAGTCAACGTATACATAGAAATGGGAATTTCAACATTTTCCATCTCCATCAACCGAGGAGAATTCCGTCTTACAGTTGGGGCAGTATTGTGTTACACTCACTTTTGTCCGACCCATGACTGAAATTGAAAAGAAAATTCGTAAAACAATTGTCAATTTGAACTTGATTGAAACTACTGAACCATTGAAAAAAAGTATTACCATTTTTTCTCCACAGTTGTACATGAATTTGTAAAACAAATCCTTACAACAGGTTATAACAATTAGAATAAGTATTCAAAATTGCCTTAAAAAATCATAGTGAATCTGGGATATGGTGCCCGATAAAAATGTAACTTTCGACTTTTGCAAACGTTACCCCCAAAATTCCTTCCGTCCGTGAAAAAATAATGCAATTAATTTCCTTCTCTATCTTGAAAATTATTTAGATTTTCCGCTACTTCGTTTTAGGTCTGCGAATCAATTTTCTTCGTTCTCAATTTGAAAAAAATACAATGTAAAGAAAAAAAAACCTAAGAAAACAAAAAATTGTATGAAACCATGAAAATTTTTTTTCAAGTTACTATCGGACTGAGAATACGAAAATTTGTAATTTCATCACAATTAATGGTCTCAAATGGCCCTGAAGCTCTTCTTCCCTTGGATGATATCCCTAGGATTTCTTCTGCGATATAAAAAGAATGTTCTCCCTAATGAGAAAATGTAATTATTTTCGAAGGTAGACACAAAAAATCTTGTAATCGGAAACAGACAAAAAAGACACATTTCTTATAACTTAAGATTTCTATAGTAGTTTAAAATATATTTTTAGCCATAATGCACCTGAAAAAGGTGACAGATAATTATAAGGTCAATTTTGATGCAATTCTGCGTTTTAGTCAGTTTCTATAAGTTTTGCTGACCAGTTTCATTCAAGTTTTACATAATTTACAGGTGTGTTGAAAAAAGTTATTTTTTTTTTGTACTTCGATATTCAAGATTTTTTCAGTCACTTCATATAAATATTTTTAATTTTTTCACTAAGGAGAATATTTTGTTCAAACTTTAACAAAAGTCATATGTATATTATTGCAGGTAAAAAATATTTGAGGACTATTACAGACCACTAAATTTCATAAAATTACAAATTTTTGTATTCTAAGCCTAATAGACTTCAAACACTGTTTTTTGTTTCATAACTTTTAGGGTTTATTCCTCAATCAATATTAAATGCATTCTAGGGGTAAAACTATTTTTGAGCTTTTACTTGGTATATAAAAAATCGAAATCTGAGGAAATAAGTTTGAAACCTGGAGCGGCAATATCTAAAGCTGGAACATCTAAAAAATTCCTTCAGAAAATAAATAGAATGAAGACTGTATTCTTCACCAATAGGAAGAAATATAGGGGGTAGCCTTTGCAGAATTCGAGAATTCAAATTTTTACTGAGAATCTTAATGTGGGTAACGTCTCATTATGAATATTTTCAAATAAAGTTATTAAATTTTGAGGTTACAACTTTCATTCAGCACACTCAGCGAAAATTGGTACATAGGATAAGCATAAGAAGGAACCTTGTGACTGTAGATAAAGTAGAAATGGAATGAAAGGAAGATAAGATAGAAAAAGTGGATTTTTCGGCGAAATGCAAAAAACTTCCGGTTAAAAATAAAATTTCTGGGGTTTTCCCGGTTTCCCTGTCCGCTAGACATCCTAAAAATTGAAGGAAACTTGAATTCATGTCTCTATTTAACATCTATCAATCAAGTTACTATCTGAAATTCCTGGAAATTAAAGGTGAATATCGAGCATTCCCCAAAAACAAATTCCAAATGAAAATTGAGGTAAAAGGGTTTGCCCCAAAAAACGTTCGCCCCGCGTGGAAAAACCAACAAAAAAGAATCAAATCTCTCGCATGTGCTTGGATGAGGCTAACTTTTCAGAACAATGTTTCGCGGCAGGTTCTAAAAAAAAAGTAAAAACGCGGGAAAAATGAAATGAAAAACTGTCTTCCTAAACTTAGCCATTTCGAGTCACTCACCTTCCCGCTTTTCATGAAGAACAAAGCTTTCGTCAATCAAATCTTGAATTGGCTATTATTAGACTCAAAAAATTGTTTGCCAATTGTTTAGGCACTCTATTCGCTGAGTAGAGAACAGATGCTTCGTGTCCGTACGTAACGGGTAAAAGCTTAAAATGACTTAAAGTATACTAGAAGGTTTTCTCCGATAAACAACACGTAGATCTACTAATATTTGAAGGAACATCTTAATTATGTCCGTCACTAAGACAAATTGATAAAGTCTCCAGCGTAACAAAATATCGCCGAGATCTGCCTGTAAAAACATGATCGTTCAAAGATTCTTCAGTAGTATTCGGACTAGACGCGTAGAAAACTATTGGTAGAGGCACTTTCTTCTCTAACCATCAGATGTTGTGGAAAATGAACAGGTGGAGAAGAAATAATTTTAAGTGAACTTTCAGGTTCGATTTTTCTCATTTGGTTCAAATCCTCATATTCCTTCCGAAATGTTAAGTAAAACTGTTATAAAACTAGGTTTCTGTCTAATCGAGCTTCCGTTTTATTCCAAATCGCGCTGGCTACATGAAGGGACTCTCCTAACGCTCAAGGGCCATTTTCTTTCAACGTCAACCAGACTACATACCTACCCTGCTCATTACGATAATGCATTTCAACAAAGAATATCTCAGAAGACAATTTTCATTAAGCAAGCATTGGATTGCTTTAAACTTCTCCTATTTACCAGAATATCTTTGAATCCGACTGTAAATCTCGCGAATTTTATGAAATTGTACAATGATATGAACATTGTTTCTATCACATTCTTCAACGTCTGAGGGTCCAAATATAGTATTTTGCACAATGACGCCCGTGGGGACAATGTTGTCGGGTAGTTCCTCTAAAACAAGAGCATTCACAGAAATCAAAAGTTCTTTATTCTTTTCAGAAGAAATCGAGTTTTACGCAAGACTTTACCAAGCCAAGTAAGACATCACCTATTCCATCAGCTTCAACTATGTCTTTAACAAAATATGTGAATTTTCAGCCAAATAATTGAATTTTCAATTCAAACAAGAAACGTAACTTTTGGAAAAAAAGATAATTTTATAACGAAAATTGATTTTTTAACAAAATATGTGAATTTTCAACGAACTAATTGATCAATCCATAAAAACACGTTTTCATCCAAATATATAGTGAAACAGTTGAATTTTCAGTTAGAGAAATTAATTTTCAATTAATCTGATGAATTCACAGGTAAAATTATGAATCTTCAATTGGAATAGATGTAATTTTTGCAAAGAAGGCCAATTTTCAAACATAAAGATTAATTTTCTACAAAAGAGGCGAATTTCCAACAAAGGAAATAAATTTCCAAAAAAATAGTTTAATTTTTAAATTCAAAAATCAATGTTCAACTGAATTTTCACTTAAAGCAGATGAAATGATTTTTAACAGAGTGGTTACATTTTCAATCATGCGTGGACTATGGGAGTATGGGGCCATCCATAAATAACGTGAATATTTTTTTCTGGAAATTTGACCCACCCAGCCCCCTTTGTAAGGTTTTTCTATAGTAAGTATATACAATTTAACGATTTCTTGGCCCCCCCCCCCCCACCCTCAAAACCCTTACATAATTTATGGATGGCCCCTATAAATTAAAATAATGCACTTCCAACAAAAGTGTAATTTCCAACAAAATTTATTCAACTTTCAACCAAGAAGTTGATTTTTTAACTAAAACAGGATGAATTTGCAATGAACAATGTGAACAAGTTTTCTATTATGATTTAGAAACATATCTCATTCGAAATACTACTTATACTCTAAAAACTGCTTGAAGTACTTTCTCCATTTAAAATTATGAAGAGGGGACTGTAAAATTTTGACGGATTTTTAACTGAAAGAGCAATTTTCTTAATATGTACTCTTCTCAATTCGAATACAAATTATTTTGAAAAGTTCCCGTTCCATGTAAAAGATTCCCTGTTCCAAGCGATATTGTATGTATGTCTTCACTGAAACTCCCTGCCCTAAAATGAAAACTATAATTATTTTCTCCAATTCCCTGTCCCAAGTCAGATAAATGAGGAGAAAGCAAATGAAACGTGATAAATACATTTTTTTTGTTGTTGAAAAAATAGAAAAAATATTTCTTTCTGTATCTTTGGTCTGTCATCAATTTGAGTATCAAACTTAAGTCAGCTAAAAAAAACTCACCGAGCAACATAAAGTATAAATACATTCAAAAATTGTCAGAATCAGAATAAGGGAACCTTACATTCTTCAAATCAAATAACAAGATCTCTTTTTAGTTTATAAAAAGGAAGCAGTCATTTTGCATATTTTCACGGTAAAATTTTGAATTGTCTAGGTTAGGTCGAGTAATTTCTCGGTTTTTAAATTGAATTCTCGGTCATGTCCCGGTTTTTTCCAGGTCAATGAAATTCCCGGTCCGTCCCGATTTCCCGGTCAAGTCGCCACCCAGATTAGCCTGCCTGTTTATTTCCAACCTTAATCCTATAATAGTGATGTTCATTGTTAGAGGGAGAAGCTGGATCTTTCGATTTTTTTCATTTTTATGTTATTTATTAAAATTAAAGTAGAGACAGTTGAGAGTGTTTGTCGAAATTTGGTCTTGAGATTCTTGGTTTTCAATTTTAATTTTCAGGAATTTCAGGTACTGAAATAGAGAAAATCACAGCACCCACAATCGATTCCCAAGCTTAACTGGCAGATCCAACACCGCAATTTAAGTTTCACAATCACCTTTCGCTATTCCAAAAACATCTTGATCCATCCTCATCCTGACACATAAATCATTAGAAGTTTGCCAGCAGCCTTCTTGAAGATAGCATTGCAATCTCGGCCCTATCAGTCGCACGTAATGTTTGTATCAGCTCTTTGTTAGAGGATGAGAAGACAGATTGCTTGACAAATGTGTCTTCTGTCGCATTTCGGTCGTGAAACCAAACGACAAGAACTGCGATGACATATAGCGATGCGATGAGCTATAGAGTATAGGGCCCAAGCCCATAATGTTTCGTCCTCACTTTCCAAATCCATGCAATCTAACTCGCATGCATTCATGCAAACACATATAGATATATGGGCGTGTTAACTGAGCACACATTGTTTCAAGTAAAACCACGTGTTTACGCAGACAATTAACAGGTTTACAGAAGCAATTACGCGTACGAAGACAGAATGCAAGACTCCAGAAACTGCTGGCATTGTTGCTGCCGCTGCTCCTAATCTTCGTCGAGGCTGCGAACAAATGCGCAAGAAGCGGCAGCTCCAGGGTGTTTTGGTACACTATTTGCAAGAAATTTCGCTGGCATTGTACCGCAAATTTATTACTTTCTCACATTGTTTCGCCCTTCCTCGCTTGCTGAAAATTCAGGATCAGGAAGCAGCTGGATCGACCCTCCTCAACGTTTTTTTGAGAAAATTATTCTTTTATGATTAATTAGAATCTCCGTTCCATTCTCTCTTGTAGTAGATGTAAAGGATAAAATGATTTACCGTTATGATACCTATGAAAAGTCGTTGGATTCGTTAAACAGGATTTTCAGACACTCATTTGTCACAACTCCAGTCTAGAAACTCGAAAATTAATATTTCAAACTCGTCCTTGCGAGTGATGTGCGTGCATTTGTAAATTTTTGAAGCTTTGCTTCTTTTGGGAGGGTATATACTCTGAGCGAGGCCGCACCTAACTGCGAAAAACGGGAACACACCGTCCGCGTCACGTTCAATGCGACTGAAAATGTACATAGCACGGCACTAACACAGCTATCTCTTTCTCTCTTTCTCCCTCCCTGACGTTCTGGTGTAGTATATGTATAACAAGTGGAGTATACATCACACATTTGATACTTGCCGTATGCTCATTGATGCCGGTGGTTAAATAAAGTGGTGAAAGTTTTATTCAACTACTATATTAGAATGAAATGTATATTTCATATAACATTGACTAGAGATTAATTCATGTCTAAATATAACACTTGAAACTGACAAAATTTAATAATTTGACTTCTTTGAAATATAAATCTCCAATTGCGATCGACTTTATACTTCCTGCTTCAATATTTCTTTTACTGGCGTGCATGTATGCATAGAGTGAGGGCATAGCTGCTTTCTTCCAATCGATGAATGAAATAACAATCAAATTTATGTTTTTCTTTCAACACGGAAGAGCAAAGCTGCTGTAGGCGGTCCCGCGACCGCTCTACTTTTTTTGACTGTTATAATTTTAGGATGGTTTAAGCTAATTTCAGAGCTATAAAAATGTTCATTCGAAATAATTACGTATTTGTTTGACTGACTTAAGGGTTAATTCAACCTATTGTCGTGCATATTTCATAAGCCTATAGATCTGACTTTCATTCTGGATAATAAAGGTGAACTGATATGTAAAATGAAATATTTTACTCTAACATTTCTGCCTCATTCATTATCGGACAGGTATAGAGTTGATTATCGACTTTAAAGTGGTGTTGAATCTTGGCTTCCATTCTGACACTTCCGATTCTGGAACATTGTCTCTATCCATAAATCCAAAAAAAAAAACATTAGAGTCATGGTAGATTAATTATTCACATCAAAATAATTCTTAGTAAAATTCAAATCATAAATATTCCTCCAACTATCCAAATAAATGTATAAATTCACCGAATAGAATAGCTGAAATCTGACTAATAAGAATAAGTGAAAAAAACATAAGTCATCCAGCGAAGAATACATTACTCATTCAGTCAGTATATACTCTCTTAATTTTAATAATTAGAATAAAAATGTTATCTACATTCAGTCAGTTTATTTATCTACTAATTTATATCAGTGACTGAAATTTCGAAACGAATCAGATACCTTGAATGATTAATTAGTCAGTTTTACACAAGCATCACCAAAAAATCTGCCCGCTGCGCGAGCACATTCTCATCGCGCAATTCACGCACAGCTCGTTTGGCTCCCAAGTTTGAGCGCGCACAAGGCGCGCGTCTTTCGCATCTCGTGCTTTGCACTCGGTTTTGAATTCACCTCGCGCTACGAGCCCGGTCTTTGCACTTCTCTACAATTGTGTACAGAGCTTTTGAAACTTAAAAGTAGAATGTCGGCTGCTGTATTTGATGGTTGTGAATTCTCTTTTGTTAAAGATTCTCTGGCTTTAACGAATACATTCTCATCGTGTATCTCGTGCTGCGCACTCGATCAAAATCTGTCCGAACCGCGAACTTTTCTATATTACCTTTATCTCTAATGTATCATGTTTATGTTTTCTTTTTTTTTCTCTCCCTGTTACGGGTTTTGAGAGTCTCTGCATAACCTTCTCTCTATTCCTTTGCACACCTCACCACTAACTCAG
>WSXT02043292.1:0-13248 GCA_011762715.2 Neuroterus valhalla | reverse complement strand
AAATAAGCCATTCTAGCAAAAAAACATTTTTCTAAAACCTTTTTTTCGTTACGGGACATAAACAGTAGTATTACCAAAAACTTAATAATAATAAATAATAATTCATAATGTCAATTTATCATAATTAGGAATAATTTGAAATTCCTACTTAAAAAAAATTATTTATTCAGTCTGAAGCAGTGATTTATTATGTAGCCACATTAACGTCGCCCTCGTCGGAAACAATGGAAAATCTACGGTGACAGGTTTGGCACGCTATAACTCGTGAACGCCGGTAAGTCGGTCAAAAATTTATATATGAATTTTATATGTTTTTTAAAACGAATAACTTTCCTATTGATAGTTTTGCAATACATTTTTTTTTATGACAAAAAGCGAGAAAACGTCCTTACATTCTCATCATTATGAGAAGGTATTAGATTTATGTAAAATTTTACCCCCTCCTTTTTTGTCAAATGTCCACGTTTGGAGACCCCCTGAACCCAGAAAAATGGTTTTTACGAATGTGTCTGTCTGTATGTCTGTATGTATGTATGTATGTCTGTGAGCACGATAATTTGCGAAAAAACTAATCTATTTTATTGGCCTTTGGTACACTCTTCCGGTGTCAAAAACTGAAGGTCAAGTTCATTAGCCAGCTATTTTGGATGAAAAATGAAAGAGGGGGAGAGTTTTGAAAATTTTTGAGACCATTTTTTTCAAGACTCGATATTTGTATGTACAGCTTCCTGTAGTGAGTAATAAGTCGAACAATTCATTCCCATGATGTTTTTTGATGAGAACAAAATTGTCAGAAATATGGCATTTTCAAAATTCAAAAATGTAAAAAAAATGAGAATTTTTAGCTACACAACGAAAGATATGAAAAAAAGTATAAATGAAATAATGTTCCTTTTTGAAAGCCCCATAAAATGGACTTCACGCCTTTTAAAATTTTCACAAAAAATCGAAAATTCCAATTTTGATCGCACAAAAAATAATGAAAAATATTCTGTGAATTCGACAAATTTCGGAAGAATGGTCATATTCGATCGTGCTTTGGCACCCATTTTGAGGGAACGAAAATAAAAGTCGAGTTCGTTAACAAGCTGTTTCGGATCAGAAATGAAAGAGGGGGAGAATTTTGAAAAGTTTCTTGGAATTTTCTTCCCAAGACGAAAAAATTCCAAGTACAGCTTCTTGTAGGTAAAAAGGAAAACAATTTATCCCCATGATTTTTTCGGATACAAAGAAAATTGTCAGAGTTATGGCATTTTCCAAGTTCGAAAATGTAAACGAAACTGAGAATTTTCAGCTAAACAACGAAAGATATGGAAGAAAAAAAATAGAAGAAAAAATTTTCCTTTTAAAAAATCCTCTAAGATAGACTTCATAACTTTTTGAATTTTCCCAAAAAATCGAAAATTCCAATTTTCATCGCGAAAAAAATAATGAAAAATAATCTGTGAACTTGATGACTTCCGAAAGAATGATCACATTCGATCGTGCTTCGGCACCCATTTTGAGGGACCAAAAATACAAGCCTTGTTCGTTAATCAGCTGTTTTGGGTCAAAAATGAAAGAGGAAGAGCATTTTGAAAATTTGTTTGGACTTTTTCTTCCAAGATTTAAGAATTTTAAATACGGTTTCTTGTAGTTGATAAAAAGTAAAACAATTTATCCTAATGATTTTTTTCGATAAAAACAAATTTGTCAGAGGTGTGGAATTTTCAAAATTCCAAAATAAAAACGAAAATGAGAATTTTTATCCAAACAACGCAAGATATGAAAAAAAGTTTGAAGAGAAAAAAGTTTCATTTTGGGAGCCCTCCAGGATGATCTTTACAACTTTTCGAGAAAAATAATTACGGTAAAATAAAAATGAACTAAAATTGTGCACGAAGAAAAGATCTACAAATTTGGCAACATTAACTTTTTGATAGGGCAAGTAGTTTTTGCTTCATTTATAAGAAAGCATATAAGAAATGAAAAAAATGAAAATTTGGACAAGTGACACAAGATTAGAAAAAATCAAATAGACGTTGGTTCTTTGCCAGGAAAATATCTTTATATGTGTTATCAACTTCTTTAACAGGATGTGTATTTTTCGTTTGAATCAGGAAAAATAACTATAAAAATGAAATAATAAAATTATTGAAAAAATGACTAATGCAAACACGGAAGATTGATAGAGAAAAGTTGTTCTCCCAAAAAATATCTGTAAATTTGTTTTTATTTTTTCCATTGGACACGTAGTTTACGTTTGAATCGTAGGAAATAAAATAAGAAATTAAAAAATTGAATTTCTAGAAAAACTACACAACATGTGATAAAAATTAGGAAACAAAACTTCTTCACTGGTTTGGACAAACTTTGATCGGGTGCGCAGCACGAGACACGCGATGAGAATGTATTCGGCAAAGCCGGAGAAGCTTTAATAAAAGAAAATTCACATTCATCAAATTAAAGTAGTCGACTTTTTGCTTTTAAGTTTCAAAAGCTTTGCATATAACTGTAGGGAAGTACTAAGGCCGAGCGCGTAGCGCGAGATCCGGAAGACGCGCGCTCTAGGTGCGCTCAAACTTGATTGCACTTATCATCACAGCATGTCGACCCATTGAGCAAAGTTATAGGAAACATTGCCCTGAATATTTTTGTACTTGAAAATTTTCCCAAAAACCTAACATTTCCGAGATATATAAAATCCAAAAACTTTTGGAGTTTTTTCAAAAATCCGCCCCTGAACGATCCCGAACTTTTCAGGCTAAGCATTTTGAATGCTCTTCTAGTGATTCCCGCAAAAAACTATTTTATGGTATTTTTTCCCCAAATTTTGATAGATTGACTGTACTAAAAGAGTTCTGAGTGAGATTTCCCGACTCAACAACCTCTCTCCTTTCAAACTGCCTGACTATCCTCTGTCATTTCATTTGAAGATAAATACTTATACCAAGGTTGAAAACTTGCAGCATGCTTTCATCTCTTTGCCATATTTTACTCTCAAAGGTTTTATCTAGATTATGAAGATTTAATTGTGAGCAGCTTTGATGCAGTTAAATACTTTTAGTGAATTGGATCTCTCTTCAAGTAAAGATTCTTATTTGAAGAAGACTATCCAATTTATTTCTTTGCCGTTACCTCGATTGTATGCACCTCATTCTACGTGAGCTCATAAACTTGACAAGGATGAACCTTCTAAGTGAAATTTGAAGCATCAAATAATGGAAGAATAGATGAGGTGATCCGTGGTCAAGAGTCTCTAGTGACCCCATCTTGGATTCAGAGGAGTGAAAGATATAACGACTATTCAGCTCCAGATCCTCGTTTGGGCTGTATCGTTGCCTCGGCTACGTAACGACATAACGAGTTGTCTACATGGGCTTAATTCAAACTACCCTAAGCCAGGCTGGGTACGGAGAAGCTGGAGGCGGACGTCGTTTTCAAGCGTGGGTGGGGTGCCTGCAGCGTTCGAAGAATCGAGTTCGTGCTTCGAGTATCAACCAACTAAGGATCTACCCCCCGGCTAGGCAAACGTTTGTGGCTTCCACCTTTCCAACACCAACATCATGGTACCAAAGGCTTCTATATACCACCTTCTTTGTTAAAACACATGAACAACATAATCCTCCCCTGCTCGCATGTCTGTGTCAGTCCATCAGTCTAAATGTAGTCTCAAATGTCTAAAATGTAGGAGCATTCTAGAGCCCCTTAACAGTTATCGAAGATTTTTCATGTTTAAGCTCAAAACTGGTTGAACGTACGGGTTGTGGCGATTAAATAATCGGATTGATTCTCTCGATGGTTACCTGGAGCTGTGAAAATTTTGAATACGGCCGGACATTGATTTGTGTTCTTTCCCCTACAATTCCTTTAAGTTTAAACGTTTTCTGACCTAAAGTACAGCTTTTGATTGAAGCAGACTTTGTACCTGTGCTCCCTCGGAATTATGTTGAGTGTGAAAGTGGAACAACACGTCAACTTAAAGTTCTTGTGAAACTTGGCGAAACGGCCACAGAACCCTAGGATTATTTAAGGAATGTTTATAGCGAGCGGCACGTCAATTCGGCCTAATTCAGGTTAAATTCGGCTGAGTTCGACGTTCTCCAACGATGAGTAAAAACGGTGGACACGTTTCTTACTGATTTAACGTGAACGATATTGAATTTTTACCTTTCGCTCACGATTTTGAACGTTCAAAATACAGAGATTTAACTAATGGGAACGAATAAATATTTCAAACATTTACCAATTATTTAATGCTTCCACCAGTACACGGAAGACAGACGAAACATTGTATATGAGTGCTCAAGTACTGGGAATTATTTCTGAGCCTAAAAAAGATGCCTCTACTGCCATAGAAGACAAATTTCCAACGAGAGAGTTGACTTTTCAAACTGAGAAGTCAAATGTTCCGGAAAATAGTTGAAGAGTATGAATTTATATTTTTTAGTCATAAAACTAATGTTTTCCTGTTGTTGAAATGCGACTGTTATTGGTTGTTCCTTTTTTGAAAATTTAACCATTCGGTCAAAAACGTATCTTTTTGAATTGAAAATTAAACTATTCCGTTGAAAACTTGTTTCTTATGTTGGATAGTTCAACTATTTGAATGAAAAAGCTACTTTTAGCTACAAAAGCTACAATTATTTGTTAGAAAATGTATCTTTTTGATTGGAAAATTATCATTTTTTTCTTATATTTATCTTTGTGGGTTGAAAGTTATCTTTTATGTTGAGAAAGTTATCTTTTCTATAGAAAATTTATCTTCCTTATTAGATGATCTCCTTTTTCGTTTCAAGTACATCTTTTCGGGTTTTATGTAATTTATTTTGAATGAACAACAATTAACGATCAATAGGAATTTATTTATTACTGTACAGCCTCTATATGATAAATGCAGCTGTAGGTTTTATCTTTGAGAACACTTCTCACTGATTGAGAAATCGTTACCAATAGAAAAAACGTAATTTAATCAAGTACGGATATAATTTTTCTCATTATTTTTATAGTCAATAACAATTTACAATGTTAAGGATTCTTTTATTGTTGATAAGTTTTCGGAAGATAATTATTATTGTAAATACCATTTGCGAGAAACCTTTTCTCCTATTAATAAATTTATTTCGTTCCAAAAGAATCCAATTCACTAAAAAAAAAAGAAACGCGCCCCAACTCTGCTGGGATTTGAGCCCAGAAACTTTCCTTTGCTAAGCCACTGCTTTCTCAACTGGGCTACCGAGGGTCTACCTTTTCTTGCTCAGACTTTCTAATTTTACGTAAACAAGTGTACAATTTTCTATCAGAAATTCTTATTCCAGTTATCTTGATTGATCGTTTCAGAAGATTCTGTTTTATTATGTTTTAGTTGATTGCCAAAAAAGTTTCAAGGTCTCACACATTACCCAATTTTCTTTTATTTGACAAAAACTAACTGTCCACAAAAACAAAGCTATCTATTGACACCATCAGATTTTTTAAATCGAAGGTAAAAGAAAAGAAGGAATGAAAAATTTCGTTCCTACATCAAGCGAGCTTCTCACTTTGGACAAGGATACGTGTTTTCACGAATATTTATACGAATCTTCTTCCTATTAATATCGGGAATCAGCTAGCTGTTGACTGTGATTCAACAGTCGACATCAAGACAATTGAAGAAAAAGACATCCCCTTAAAGATTATCACAATCCACGAAGCTGGAAAGGGTAATATCATTTCTTTATATATTTATCGGTAACTTAGTGAAAAATTCTCATTGAAGTGATTCAAGGAGCCGCAGTGAGCTTAACAAAAACTTCGTTCATACAAATTCAAACATGAAAATTACCTGGAAAGCACCCTGAAATTCGGAATCTTTTCCATTTCTTCACAATTATGGATGATGCCCCTATAAGTATTTTTTCCATATTGGTGAGAAATTCAATTTACCTTCGTTTGATTATTTTTTTACAAAAATGCCTGTCATTCAAGTATATGAGAAATTTCATTAGTCAGATTTTCTGGTGGGCGATTCGGTAAATTATGACAAGGCTCAAGTCACGAGGGGTGGTTTTTTAACTGAAACGGATTTATTCTATCAAATCATCGTAATAACGTTTCATATAACAACTAAAGTCTGTTCAGATGTAAAGTCAATAGAGACATTCTAAAGATTTGTTGAAAAAGTGAAGTATATAATTCTTTAATCTGAACCAGGAGTTTTCTTGCATTTCTTCAAGAGGATTTCAATTAACATCGGTTCTGATTTTTCTTAAAGCACTCGTATTTTCCTTTTTAAAACCATAATGGCCTAGAAATAAGGAGAACTCTTCTTAATCTGAAAAGATTAGTAATTTATTCTGATACGAATTAGTGCATCTGTATGAAAAAATTACTTTGATAAATTTCTGTTCAATAGAAGTTCCTACTTGGTTCACAACATCGTAAGGTAATCAAGAAATTTATTGAAGAACATTGAGGGGCGGTCCTGAATCGATAAACGACCCTAAGTGATAAGAAAATGTATTTTTTATTAGGTCACGATGAACTGATTAGTTTTATTAATATGTTTGTGAATACAAAAAATCATATTAATGAGAAAAAAACCTTGAGAAATGAAAATAATTGTAATTTAAATACTAGATCGTCCGATAAAAGAGAAAAGGAGAAGAAGTGTATAACATTTTATGCCCAAAGAATTTGGATTTCCACAATTGAGGGTGGTGGAGTATCATTGAACACAGATCATTTTGACAAACTTCTATCATGGTAATTCTATCAAAATTATTAGTACAGAGTAAATGCAAGTTAAACGTTGATCAATATACACTTCATCTGTAAGGCTTATCCCCACCCAAATACCTCCGATAAAAGTGCTGCTTAACGTCGGTGATCGAATCAAAATCCTTAAGCAATCCTGTGTATCTTATTTAGCACAAGATTTGAAAAAAACTTCCTATTACGAAATCTTTATTTCCAGAATTTTCAAAGATTGTTTGAAAAATCAATTTCTCCAAATGAATAGTTGGGCGTTATATGCATTAATAGATTCGAAAAGAAAATGTCCATGTGTGTCCAAAAATCCGAATTATTGTACCAAAATTTTTATGCACGTAAATTCCTCAAGTGATAATTCAATTGCATTTTGTTATTCAACATAAAAATATATTTAACATTGTTATATTGTCACATAAAACCGTTTGGGAAATCTCGTGAGGGCCGACAATTTCTTTTCCGAGCACGGATTCCAACCCCTCATGAAAATATAATGAAGATAGAGGGGTTGTAACGAAATAATTAATACGCCACTTTTGTTCACTTGCACATCTTGATCCAGTTGCTGGGGTTAGGAACGAGGGGTTAAGTCTTCACAAATTTTTCGTTCACTTATGAAAGCAAAATAGCCGCTATTTTCTGAAGAATACTTTTATACCTTTATCGTAATTATGTTACCAGGAAGTCAATTGTTTGTTATCTACAATCGATCTGAAAATATTACTAGGAAAATTAGCATTTATACAGAAAATTTCAAAAATTGAAATAGATTGATTTGAATAAAGCTGGGTATAAACTAAAAATTGAAATGCAGTATGCATTTGCCACATAAATTGAGAGTGATAGTGTAGTGACGCATGAGTTTCGATACATCACTCTCTTTGCCAGCAGGTGACATGAGCCCAGGGAGATACAGCCACGCTGTATATTCGAGATCCCTTTTTTTTCTCGCTTCCATAATTTTAGCATCGACTTTATTTCTATGATGGTTCGTTGTACACATTTCTTTTTAGTTCTGCTATCGTTATTCGCCATCAGATATCAACTGCCGGTGCTGAACTATGTAGAGGTATTGTGGATACGTTTTTGTGTGCTTTAACGAACTTATCTTTTCTACCGTAAAAAGCATTTTCTGAAGAAAAATAGAATAAAAGAACTCAGGTTTGGCTCTAATCACAACCAAAACGAGAGATAACATGTGGAAAAACTAATGCAGTAGACTCTCCGATAGTTCACGCTGCGACACTTCCCGTTCTCGCATTTCTTCTCCTTTTGCCCGTCCCTACTCTTGCTGGACACACGGCGTACACACGACGCGCCGCGTGTGTGTATCGAACGCAGACTTACACGTTGCGCGCGGGTAAAGTCGAGTGAGGAAAATCTGACACTCTCCGTTCGCTTCCCCTGCAGCCCCGGGAACGGGAACTGTAAAATTGAACTGATTTCTGAAAATCCAATTTAACTCTGAACAACCGATAGATAATAAATCATATTCTCAATTCCTTTCATGTTCTGTTTCGACATTCTTATCATAATGAGAAAGTATTGGTTTTATGTGAAAATTGACTTTCGCGGAATTTCTGAAATCTACACGTTTTGAGACCTCCTGATTCGTAAAAAGTAGTTTTTACGTTGGTGTCTGCCTATCTATTGTCGTCGTTGTCGTTGTGGTCGTTGTCGTCGTCTGTATGCTCCATAACTTTTGAAGGACAAATCGGATTGGATTGCCCTTTGACACACATTTTGAGGGAGGAAAAAGACAGGTCAAGTTCGTTAACCAGCTATTTTGAATGAAAAATCGAAGAGGTGGAGCAGTTTGAAATTTTTTTTCTCGGATTTTTCTTTCCAAGACTCAAAAAATATAGGTGTATTTTCTCGTAGCACGTAAAAAGTGAAACGATGTGTCCTCATCATTTTTCCCAAAAAAATTAAAATTGTCAGAGTTATGTTATTTTCAAAATTCAAAAATATAAAAGAAAATGGGACTTTTTAGCCAAATAACGCAAGATTGAAAAGAAAGTCAGAAGAGAAATATTTTTTTTTCGAGCGCTACAAGATCCTGAATACAACTTTTTGGATTTTCTCGAAAAATCTGAAATCCCAATTTTGATTGCACAGAAAATAATAAAAAATAATCTGTGAACTCGATAACTTTCGAAAGAATAATCATATTCGAACGCTCTTTGTCACCCATTTTGAGGGAACAAAAAGACGAGTCGATTTCGTTAACCGGCAATTTTTGATAAAAAATAAAAGCGGGGGATAATTTTGGAAATTTTTTCGCCTTTCTTTTTCTAAGACTCAAACATTGTAAGTACGGTTTCTTGCAGTAGGTAGAAGGTGAAACAATTTACCGTCATGATTTTTTTTTTATAAAAACAAAATTGTCAGAGTTGTGGCATGTTCAAAATTCAAAAATATAAACGAAAATGAGAATTTTTCGCTGTAAAAAGAGAATTCACAATCATCAAATACAGCATCTGACATTGTACTTTCTAGATTTAAAAGCTCTATACACCATTGTAGGAAATCCGAAATACGCGCGTACCAGGCGCGCTTAAATTCGCGCGAAGCGCGCAATGAGAATGTGCACGTGCAGTGCGCAGATTTTTTTGTCAGAGATGCATTTACAATTCAATGGTATATAAATAATTTGATGATAATAATTTCAGTATAGAAGAAATAAGACTTTCGGGATTCTAATTTTCATAGCGTCCATAAATACAACAATTTAAATTAGAACCAGGAATATGTGAACGTTTCAACTTTCGGATTTTTATTTTTGTATTTTGCATTTCATCTTTCGAATTATTCTAAGTAGTTTCTACTGATTCCGAAAAACCTTAAATTAAATACTTCATAAATTTGAATTCTGACATTGCGGAAAATATGTAGATGAGACTTTTGAAAATTATAAATTTCAAATTCAATTCTGAGTACGTCCTTAGATACGCTCCAATGCTTTTCACGCTCCAATGCGTTTCTCTAGAGGAGGGATAAATTTCAATTTGAGCCATTGCAAATTTTAAATTAAGTTTTAATCTCCACTCTCTTATTTCATCACCATAAATTTGTACTCTATTTTGCAGCTATACAAGATTTGACTTTAAAAAGCCAAATATTAATATAAAATCACATTTTTTGTGCATAAAATGGCCTCTGACAATAAAATACAATTTGAGTGCGTTTACTATTTTCACAGTATTAGTTCGACTACCGCTTTCTATTATTTCATCAACCCGTGCTTAATTCAGTTAATAAACTATACCTTCCCCAATTGTATCAAAAAGCAAGTTTGTGAATGCATCCCTTAAAGACTGTCAGTGACGAACGCTTCGTTAGTTCCAATTTGGTGTACTTGAACCGTGATTTAGGTGAACTTGATAGTAGCCTCGTCGGGTAAAGTCAAACTTCCGAAGATTAACTCCAGCTAGAGGGTTCAACTAACGCAAGTTAAGTGACCTAATATGGGCTACTGTTTCTAATGCGATTAACAGCATACCGCGTGCCCATAAATGTCTACCCTCAATACATGCACCTCCAATTACTGAATATGTGAGCTGGCACAAAAATACGTCAACCCTGAATTTTATTCAGTGTTAATCTGGTATTCAGATTTGTTAAATAATAGAATTATTTTCCGAAACAGAAATTCAGCAAGTACATCCAATCACACATTGTTCGCAAGATTGAATAGCAGCTAGCAGCCATACACGCTACAGAAAATTATAAATAGCAAATAAACATTTAATGCAGTTAACATCAAAATGACATGTTTGGTAAATTATTCGTGGAATAAGAATGCTATACTTGTAGGGGAAGCAGGAATTGCAAACACAGCTTCGATCAATTCCCTCTAGTTTGATGAAAATAAAACAATAAATACATAACAATCTGTGAATGGAATAAGTCGATTGTTTAGGTTTTATAAGAGTTGAAAAATGTGAAGAAATTTTTAGAATTAAAGTACGGAGCAAAAGATCTATTTTGAGTAGAAAGGAAACGTTTCTTGACATACTTAGATTAGTAGCAGTGGTAGACTGGCCTTTGATTAATTAACTTGGGCATACGTCTCCTGATCGCTTCGTGATCAGCATTGGAACTGATCAGTCCTAAGTGACAGATTACCTCAATTAGCAGATTGAGCTGTACAATGCAATTTAGTAACAAGCTGATTAATTCCTTACAAAAGTGCTTTTCGTCCCTTAAATCAACAATGTGAATAAGATAATATTTAGAGAAAAGTGATTTTGATTTTTCTTCGGACCCTCCAATTCTAAATAAAAGGAAAAAATTTTGCGTTAAAAATTATTCGAATTGAACTAACTGCATTTAAAATTATTCTAAAGATTCATACAAATGTTCAAGAATTCACCATAAAAAAATCGAAATAAAAAATTTCTGCACCGGCTATTGTTACGGAATTTCCAATAAGACAAACTCAGACAAGTGAAGACAGTTAGTGAAAATCAATTTCAAATAGCAAAATTTACGTAATTCTAAATTAGGTAGTTTTTGAAGGATACGAAAATGGAGGTAATAAAGTAGCAAATTATTTACTTTTTAAAATTGTTAGGGCAACGAACTACTCCTTGGATTCTCCTTACTACCTTGCTTCAGAATGGCAGTAAAATAGAAGCATATTTTTTTTTCGTTACATATTTCATAGTTACGATCATCAATAATTGATACTAGATCATTATCATATCGTCCCTAGTAAAATATTATTATTGTTGAAGAATGAACTTTCGAAGAAATCCGAAAAACTCTTTCACGCAAAAAGGAAATACAGAATACCTTATATTTATCAAGCTTCTGACAATAAAAAGTTGAAATAATTATATTAATACTGTATGTGAGATTTCTATTTTTCAGTTAGGTATATATTTTTAGTGCGAATTCAATTATGCCTTCAAATTAAAGAACTTATTAGAAGCAGAACGTACATAAATATTATCCGGTAAATTAAAGCTTGAAAACTTCTAAGGAAGTAGATCTTCTTTTTTTGCAACAGTCAAAGTTGGTAATTGGAATCTTAGGCAAAGTTCCCTTCCGGTATCTTTTAATATACAAAGTCAAGGTGCACTCGAACGATCAAATTTCCTTATCATTCTGCGCGAGCGCACTTCTAAATCATCTCATGTACCGAGTTTGAAAGCTTGAACGACTTTCGATTAAGAGGTGTTTGGAAAGCAATGACAAGTTCTATGTAGCCAGAATTTCGAACAGAATAATCCACAAAAAATATCGGAAATCGTGAAAAAATTCTAAAATGTGTTTAATGCTTCTTTCCTAAAATCTTAAACATGGAGTTTGTAGATTTTGATGGTAAGTAATTGCAAAAAAAAAGTTTCATCCCCCTACTTGCCGGCAAAAACTTCCATTTTTAACCCCCAAAAATATCGAAAATCGTGAAAAAAATTTCAAAACGTGTTTATTGCTTCATACCTAAAATCTTCAACATGAATTTCGTAGATTTTTATGGTAGATAAGTGCAAAAAAAAGTTCCATCCCCCTATTTGCCGGCAAAGGCTTTCATTTTCAAACCCCAAAAATATCGAAAATCGTGAAAAAAATTTCAAAACGTGTTTAATGCTTCTAAACTAAAATCTTAAACATGAATTTTGTAGATTTTGATGGTAAATTATTGCGAAAAAAAGTTTCATCCCCCTACTTGCCGGCAAAGGCTTCCATTTTCAACCCACAAAAATTTCGAAAATCGTGAAAAAGATTCTAAAACGTGTTCAATACTTCTTACCTGAAATCACAAATATGGATTTTGTAGATTTCGATGTTAAATGATTGCAGAAAAAAGTTTCATCCCCTTGCCTGCCGGGGAAAGCTTCCATTTGCAACTCTCCAAAAATATCGAAAATCGTGAAAAAAATTCTAAAACGTTTCCAATGCTTCTTACCTTAAATCTTAAAAATGGATTTTGTAGATTTTAATGGTAAATAATTGCAAAAAAAGTTTCATCTCCCTGCTTGCCGGCGAAGGCTTCCATTTTCAACCCCCAGAAATATCGAACATCGTGAAAAAAATTCTAAAACGTATTCATTGCTTCTTACCTAAAATCTTAAATATGGATTTTGTAGATTTTGCTGACGAATAATTGCAAAAAAAAAGTTACACCCCCCTACTTGCCGGCGAAGGCTTCCATTTTCAACCCCAAAAATATCGAAAATCGTGAAAAAATTTCAAAACGCGTTCAATGCTTCTTACTTAAAATCATAAACATGGGATTTGTACATTTTGATGATAAATAATTGCAAAAAAAAGTTTCACCCCCGTACCTACCGGAGAGGCATCCATTTTCAACCCCAAAAAATATCAAAAATGGTAAAAAAAATTTTAAAACGTGTTTATTGCTTTATACTTAAAATCTTCAATATGAATTTCGTAGATTTTTATGGTAGATAAGTGCAAAAAAGAATTTTACCCACGTACCTACCGGAGAGGCTCCCATTTTCAACCCCAAAAAATATCGAAAATCCTGAAAAAAATTCTGAAACGTTTCCA
>WSXT02043281.1:0-13249 GCA_011762715.2 Neuroterus valhalla | reverse complement strand
AGTCAAAAATTGTAATTACGGCTTCTTGTAGTAGGTAAAAAGTGAAACAATTCATTTTTATGACTTTTTTTGATAAAAACAAAATTTTCAGACTCGTGGAATTTTCAAAATTCGAAAATGTAAAAGAAAATGAGAATTTTTAGCCAAACCACCCGAGATATGAAAAGATTTGAAAGGAAAAAAATGTTTCTTTTCGGGAGCCCTCTAGGATGATCTTTATAACTTTTCGATATTATCGAAGAGAAGAAAATTCAAATTTTGGTCGCACGAAAAATAATGAAAAATAGAAAAGTGCATTTGTTGGTCAAACTATGCAAGCTACGGGAAAATATAAAAGAACTAAACTTCTGCACCAAAGAAAGATCTACAAATTTGGTAAAATTACCTTTCTGAAAGGACAAGTAGTTCTTCCTTTATTTATAAAAAGCCATAAAACGATTTTCATTTCAATCAGGAAAAATAACCATAAAAATCCAATAATGAAATTTTTGAAAATATGACTAAGGCTTACACACAAGATTGATAGAAAAAAGTTATTCAACCGAAAAATATCTGTAAATTTGTTATAATTTTTCCCATTGGAAGCGTAGTTTTTGTTTCGATTGTAAAAAATTAAATTAAAAATTGAAAAATTGAATTTCTAGAAAAACTGCACAACATGTGAAAGAAATTAGGCAACAAAACTTCTCTTCCACTTTGGACAAACTTTGATCGAGTGCGCAGCACGAGACACGCGATGAGAATGTATTCGTTAAAGCCGGAGAAGCTTAACAAAAGAGAATTCACACTCATTATATAAAAGTATAAGTAGTGAACATTTCGCTTTTGAGTTTTACAAGCTCTATATAAAACTGTAGGGAGGTAAATAATCCGAGCGCGGAGTGCGAGGTGAGATTACCATCGAGCACGAAGCGCGAGTTCCGGAAGACGCGTGCCCTAGGCGCGCTCAAACTTGCGAGGGAAGCGAGCCGCGCGCGATGAGAATGTACCCGCGGAGCGAGCAGATTTTGCTTCTCTATAAACAAAGCGAAAATTACTTCCTATGAAGTCCTATAAAGTAGTTGTTTTTACCAAATTTCTAAATATTTTCTTGGTACATTGGGGAACCAATATGCCCTTCGTGGAATTTTTCAGACGTGACCTTACGTGATGGTAGGGGGAATGGGGGGAAGAGTTTAGCGTGAAGAACCACTTTTTTGTGAATTTTCGTTAGAAGTAGGGATCGAGCAAATTTATTCTAACTTTTTGTACATTATTAGGCATACTTTTAGCAATATTCAATAATTTTTTCATGCGGAAATATTGAAAAACCAGCTGGTACCAAAGCTTGTCCCAGAACGTCTAAGAAAAAAATCCTCCCCTCAACGTTCTCTGATTATTATTTTTTCCATACAAAAATTTTTCGTGGCCATCTTAAATATAAACTATTATTTTTTACGAAAAATGCCGCCATTTCGTGAGTGGGAAACCACCTTATGGGACAAGTAATTTTTAAATAGCAGTAAACACGGACTTTGAAAAAGTAGTTTTGAGATTAACGCGTTCGGATTAGGCCTTTTCTTTGATCTGCACACATGAGTTCTTGCACTTTTTCGTCCATAGTTCGAATTGTTCAATATTCTCGGAATTTTTTCACAGAAAATTTCTTGAAAAAATGATAAAATCACAGAAAAACTCATGCCCCTTGTTATCTGCCTTGCCAAACGTCCGCTGCTGTAAGAGCTATAGTGCTAAGGACAGGAGACTAACTAGACGATAAGTTCAAGAGTTTTGCTCAGATCGGTCTAAAATTTTAGGAATTTATTCTTGAAATGTTAAACAATAAAACAAGGAAAAAAATTCGATTTTTAAAAGTGGGAAACCCTTACTCCCCCTCCTTTCAAATGGTTAATTACGTAGTAAGCTCGAAATATGAGGATGTATTGATGGATAAGGGTCTAAAAGAGATGGTTCAGCCTAATTTACTTTTGAAACTGCATAAATATTGAAACCAATAAAAGAGAAAGCATGTCAAATACTGCATATATTATAATAAGTTGGTTTAATAATAAAATCTGCCTAACTCGACGCCGCTCCAAAAGTTCGTTTCTTCCTAGTAGAACATTAGAAGACTT
Source organism: Neuroterus valhalla (assembly GCA_011762715.2). Taxonomy (NCBI): domain Eukaryota; kingdom Metazoa; phylum Arthropoda; class Insecta; order Hymenoptera; family Cynipidae; genus Neuroterus; species Neuroterus valhalla. Next base: position 11,135 of record WSXT02043281.1, on the reverse strand, counting down.
GTTACACAAATAAAAAAATTTGTATATCAGGGGTGCCCAACGCAAGGCTGGTGCGCTTTCCTCTCTTCCCTTCTTCGAGCACTTCTTCGAGAATTCTATTCTCGTTTCCCCTTTCCACATCGCGCTCACCGCATGAACACATCCAACATGGTAAGAGAGTGGATTGATGATTGACAGTTATTTACACTACTGATCACGCGTTAGACACCTCTGTTGTATATATTAGGAAAATCTGTTTAAATAGGATTTGTGATGAACATGGTTGAGTTCTGGTCAGGCTTGGACTTTGTTTGTTTCAATCACAAAAGTTAGTACCTCCATAAATGTTGAATTCATCAGGCAAAAGTGATAATATCGATTTATTGTCGAATTCTGAATTTTCTATTCATCAAGATGAAATCGATAATATACTAATTCAAAACAAAGATTGTATGGGGTTTTCAAATAAGGAATTAGGATATATGGGTAATAAGAGGTTGAACCAATTCTTTATTTCCTGATCGGGATTCGTACAAGAAATTATTTCTTTTTTCCGAGGACTTGGTTCAAAGCTTTAAGAAGTGGGAGTTTTTCTCCACATGCTCCATAGGAGTCATCGTAATTTATAGTCCACACCATGACACCACCAAGCTTCATTTTCACAGAAAATTCCGCCTTTTTCCTAATAGATCTGAAAATAAGTATCAGTATTGAATATTCTTATCATTATGAGCGATATAATCGAAAAGAATCAAATTTGACGACTCACTCAATGTTTTCATAAGCAATCATTTGATCTCCTTGGTAGATATATGGCACTTGCTGTTCTTCGTCGTAGAGACGTTTCCATCCTTTTGCCGTTTCACACACATGACAATAATCTGTTTGATAAGAATAGTGTCCTTCTCCAGTAAATGGTGCACCTCTTCCAATTTTTTTTGGGTTAGCCAACTTGTATGATATTCCAGAAAAAGGAATGCCCAATATCAACTTGTTTAGGGGAGCACCTTGCGCAATCCAGTATTTTACAGCACAATCCTGAGATGCGAATTTGAAAAAGAATATTTACATGGAGTTAAAGTAAATATATTCTGAGAATGAACTTACAATGTTCTTCTTTCTGTCCGCCGCATTTTCCTTTGATGATGGATATAGTGGAGAGGAATGACCAATTCCATATTTCTTTTCCGCATTGGAACTTTTGTGGAAATCAAAGGCCCTCAAATTTATAAAGTCCAAATGCTTTGACATTTCTTTAATGTCATATAATTTTTCAGCAGTTGCTTCATCCGGACTGACTGTTGCAGATAAAATCAGATGTTCTTCTTCCATTTTTTTCTTGAGTGCTTCCAAGAATTCAACTAGATTTTCCTTAAGAGAAGGACATCCACCTCGTTTAGGTGGATTTGTCAGGTTGAGGTCTATACCATTGAATCCGTACTTTTTCACATATTTGACGATATTATCAATAAGTCTTCCTTGCAGAGTTGGATTGGTCATTATTCTATAAAGCGTGGAAAAAAAATGATTTATTTGTGACATTTAAGAGGCTGTCCATAAATCACGAAACGTTATATTAGACAGACTGACAACAAAATTTTGGTTATGGTAGCGCTACGGAATGAAAGAGAGGAATTTTTAAAATTTGCATAACATTTTTCAAAAATGAAATTGAGAGGTTCACAACATTACTAAGCAAGTGATCCTGGCGTGCCTGCTCAACTGGGCTCCAGCTTATTCTCCACTGGTACCTGGCACCTATTGATTTATTTATAATTTTATAAATAACATCATGTAAGATTATATTATTTCTCTCATGAAAAACAGAAAAGCGAATCTGCAGACGTCGCGGATTGTTCATAATTAATCTGCTGCTACTGGCTTTCAAGGGGGTCGAGTTTGGATTCGGCTTATGGCTGCGGTTTCGCGATCTCCTGTGTCCTTTACAGGTTCCCCTTAGTTATGTATTTTTTACCTGTTTTCTACTTTTTTAAACAGGCTTTATGTTACGTTACAGACAGGAAGAGTGAATTTGTTACGGTAGCGTTATGAACAGAGAGATGAGTCACGAAATTTCGAGATACCAGCATTATGTAATTTATGGACATTTCCTAAGAAGGGACACGTTTTTGGGTATAGAACATACCATTTGTTCATTATTCATAACTCTATGGATAAAATTCTATCAACCCTTATAACCTCCAAAGTCCTGTTCTCAATCCTAGGAGGGCATTTTAAACTTACTCTATGTTATTTATGTTCTTTCCATTTGTATCTTGCCAATCTTCCATGGCAAGTAGAGTTTTCAGGTGTGGGTTTTTCTTCCGGAGAGCGTTGACCATTTCGTACCCATTGTGTTCTATATCTGAATATGGATCATAACTTTCAACAGAAGCATTTGCTTCAAGTGCAAGTCTGCTGTAAAATAAGTGAGTGCAAAGGGACACATCGATGTCTCCAACTCGCATTCCTAAATCATCTTCCAAGGTGATGATGTAGTAACAACCAATGATTTCTGAGGAACAATGGAAGAAAAAATAGCTTGAAAGGCAGCAATAAATTGATTTTCTCTCAAAAAGTTACGATTTCTAATCAGCGATCGAAAATAATAACGATATCCCCTATTCAGATTCAATTATTGGAACATGAGATATCACTTACTCTTATCTTCCTTATCAGGTACTGACAGTCTACTACCTACAGCAGAAGCCACGCATATTCCAAGAAATATTGTGAATTTATGCATCTGAAAGGGATCAAATATCAACGGGTAAAAACAAGTGAAGATAAGACATTATGGTGAAATGTTGATTTATATTATTCTCCATAACATTGCTTTCGCGTGCTTTCCAATACTAGTACAGAATATTCTTTATTTATGTGCGTTTTAACGTGAGAGAAAAAATCTGATTATTTGTGGGAAACAAAATTGGAATACATTCATCTCGAGATATTGAGCCGCTGAATAAGGTGTCGGCGTCACGCAATCGCTCGAACAGTCAGGGCGGTACTGCGTAGTTTTGAGTTGTCTACTTGGCGACCCTCTGCGTGCGGTGTTCAGAGAATATAGGCGGCCCTAAATTTCGAAATAAGCCTATTCGGTTATCGCTTCGAATCCGTATGAAACTTGATTTTATTTCTCCTTATTATAGAGCCATCTACTCTCGATGCCAGCCTTTAATCCCGAGATGAGTGCATTTGTAAATCCATAAAATGAATGCCGTTATTGCTTTGAAATATAATACGGATCAATCATCACAAGTCCGGTTCGTTTGAAGTTCATAATACTTATAATATTCCAAATTTTCGAACCGTCAAATCCTGCATAATTGGGATTCTCATATTTCTGAATCTTAACGTTTCCTTTCTCTCTTGAAGTAACAGATTCTATCATAAGAAAGTCTCTTTGAACACTATATGAGACTTTGGATCGAAACCGACAACTGTTAGAAATATTAAATACTTCAGAGATGATCAGTAAAGTTACAAAACAGATGAAATAAATAAATAAATAAATAAAACTTTCAGCTACATAAATATTTCTAGGTTTGAATCATACAAAATTGGAACTTGCTTAAACCGCTTAGTCAACTGATTACAGTTCAATGGCAACTGATAAGACGTACCTTCAATTTTCCGGGGCGTTCTTAAAAATTTTCTAAGAATAACAGTACCTTGTATGAACGTGCATGCCTTTATATACTCTCCTTCGCACCTACAAAAGCACATGATATACGGCAATATCACTGCCGGATTCTTGTATATGATAGGTAAACATTGCCATTGTTGGGAAATCACACTAAATTAGATGCATAGATGATAAATATTTCTCATTTATACCATTCTCTTTAGTATACAGAATCGAAACAATGTTTATTTTGTATATTTATTTCTTACTGTCTTATTCTCTTCAGAAGAAGACCTGTTTGTCACTGTACCCCCTAATTTAGAGTAATCTTCGTGATATAAGTATTTCTCCTGGTCCCTTATTTCAGGATGATGAACAAATCCCGTATCATCTTCCGCTAGACATCTCGATATTCGAGATGGAGAATGTCTAGTTAATGCTAAAACTGAAAAAATTCGAGTTTATTTTGATAACATTCATTAAAATTAGAGCATAAATATCTAAAAGAAGTATTTTTTCTTGAAGGTCGGATCCACACAGACGAAATATGTTATCCTAAATCTAGTGAAGGCCATATAACGACGATTGTGTCTCATTTTACAATGATTACTTACGTACATATGCGCAGTTTGTAACTGTTATCATCGTATCATTCAAATCAGAACAAATGGTTGATTTTATAAATCTTCTAATTTTGCAATGATTGTAAAAGGATGAGGGGCTGACAGAATAACTATTGATCCCTAACTGGGATTCTATGTTTCATATTAAACCAATGATAAGGTCATCCTTCCTAGCAAATCTAGTCCTCATGTTCAGAAAACTAAAAACAGAGCATGTTATATAATTTGAAATTATCCTTGGAACTGGAATCTTCAAGAATGATTGGATAAAGATTAAATAAGTGGAAAAAATTATCAATCATCAATTAACCTGTTTTCCATTCGGTTGGTATCCATTGGAATCAAACTTGGTGGCCTATGACAAAGCCACCGAACGCGTCTTTAGTTTGCGGATAAAAAGTCCCTCCAAGGGTTTTGGCTGAATACGGTGACGGAAGCCAAAAAGTAGAGCGGACAATTATCGAGCGGTGTCCAAAACCAATATTGAATATTCTCGAGAGGAATCCTTTTCTCTGGATATCAGCTCTACGTACGCGAACAGAATCTGTTATGTAACATCTGGCGAAGGCCAAAGTACACAAAATATTACCAACCTAAAACTACAATCAGTAAATACGAAATCAGTCTGGTTTCCATAAATTCGTTGTGCAGCAAGACGAAATTGAGAATATTAAATTATTTCACTTTCTGTGAACAAAAAATATATATATATATATATATATATATAACTATGGATGTGGTTCTAAATAATCAAACGCGCAGAGCATCCGACAATGGTTTGGTCATTATTGCCGTTCGTTCCAGAGTTTGGGGTGCTAAAATAAATGGAAACACAATGATGAACCGGCGAGACAATCGTCGTTTTCAATGAACGGATCAAATTGATAATAAGCTGCTTACTTGCTACCATGCCAGCACTGTCACTAACCACAAAGGTTACATGGCGCGCCTGCACACTTCCTGGTGCCATGAACACTCAGACCTCTCGCACCTTCCACAGCGAGTATTAGGAAACCGTACCGTTAACCTCGCGCGAATGAGAGATGAACGCGGAACGCTTCCTCAACCACTGCAAGAACAAGCTACATACCAAAATCAGGAAGTGACATTAAAACCAACTGCTGAAACAAGGCTTTCCTTGAGAGACGATGGCGATTTGAGGACAAGGAGAAACATTAACATTCAGGTTTCTCCCAAGCTCCACGATCTGGCTTAAATGGATGCTACCCTCCGTGAACATCTCTCAGAAGATGCCGACCTCTGGACCATCACTTGTTCAGTTTATAATGCGGCGAGAGCTTTGGCTGATTCAAATCGAAGGTCCAAACCAACAATTGATGAAAAAGCCAAAACGCGATTGCATCAACTAAACAAAAAGATTGGCTGAGCAAGAAAAAACACGTCCCGTATGCAGTGTGTGATTGATTACATAGAATCGTGTAAGCCTTTTGTACAAGGGTCAGAAAGTTTGCTCATGAAATGAGGATCCATCATCAAACATCGAAAATGTGAAAGCTGAGGACCATAAAGCAGCACGTTTTCGACAAAATACGAGTTATATCTGAAGCAAAGAAGAATATTAGAAAGAGTGATGAATGGGTCAGAGAGAATCAGAAGTTTCTCGCTGACCCATCGTGCCTCTCTAGCGATCCTCTTGTTTGTATAAAGAACCCACAAAAGTTTGGAGAAGTCGAGACATTTGGGAGGAAGGTTCACGAAGAAAAGCATCCATTAAATGAAGGCACAAAGAACATCATACGTTTCAAGTACCTTATAATATCCGAGAGGGAACGCCCACCAATCACTGCTGAGGAGGAGAAGAAAGTATTAAGGGTCACGAAGAACTTCTACGCTGCTGGTCCAGATTGTATTAGGAACTTTTGGTGGAAGAAGTCAACTTCTACACACTGAAATGTGGCACGCACGTCCACCTCATGTTTGAAGTCGGAAATTTCTATTCCACAGTGGCTGGTGTTAGGACGAATTGTACTCCTAAAGAAGGAAAGCGACCTGTCCAACACAAAGAAGTACAGGCTAATAACTTGCCAGAACACGATGTATCAGATGTCTACATCTATCCCGAATTACATATTGTTTAGATGGTCCTGTATGGAGTGAGGTTCATGAACAACAGGGATCAAAAAGAGGTGCAGCAGGCTGTCGGGAAAACCTGCTGATCGCCAGGAGTGTCTGCAAAGACGCTGCAAACCACAAACGTGATCTGTCGACGGCCTGGATTGATTATGCAATGAGCAATGAACCCTCTTCCCTTCTGCATCACACTATTGCTACTATCTCTCGCACTCCGCGATTCTCATGGATACCTCTGTGGTGGAACTAATGTCCGCGAGCATAAGGTCACCCGTATATTTTATATGGATGACTTTGAGATCTATGCTTCTGGAAAAGAACATCTCGAAGATGCTCTGAGTATTGTCGGAGGTACACACGAGAAATCGGTATAGATTTTGGATTGGATAAGAAAACCGAGATTCATCTGAATCGTGCGCGAATAGCAGGAATAGATGAGTACACTGAGCTTGTTGAGGGTAGTGCTATTAGCCACCTAAGCGCCAGAGAGACCTACAAATATCTGGGCTTGCCTAGGAGCCGCATTTAGGATACACCATCAGCAAAAGAGGTTCTTCAAAGCAGGTACAAACACCTGCTCCGACGGATGCGTCCAACATGTCGTGGTTAAACATGATATCTGCGAATAACATGCTTGCCGTCTCAGTTCAAGGCCCTTGATATCACCCCGCGCAAGATAATGCGGACTCCTCAATACATACGGCCTATACAATCGAATCATCCTAAGTACTGTTCATATCATCGTGAACGGTAGAGATCATCTCCTGGCAATGGTCAGGAATCACAAAGTAAGTGGTATTAGTAGTATATTAGTAGTAAATTCCTTTACAAAGCCGCGTATTAGGCAGCTGAAACTCTTGATCTGAACCTCAATATCAAAAGTGAGGACAGTGCATTTCTCCATCAAGATGCCTTGCTTATGAATACACAGGTCAAGAAAGCAGAGGACAAAAACTTCCCAAAATAAGACGAAGACATAGTGTTTCAAGGAAACTTTCACGAAATTGTAGAAGATCAATCCTTGTCAAAAAAGTCAACGTTTCTTTTCCTTAAGTTATCTGGACCCAGTCAAGGAACCTCGTGTTTTCTTTTTGCGTGTAAGGACGGGGTGATATCTACCTTTGCATATCGTAGCAGCATATAACGTCAAGAGGTTTTAATCAAAAGGTGTAGGGCGTGTCTTAAACTCCCTGAGCACCTGTCGCATATACTATGAAATTGTCCTATCCACGTAGTAACGAAGTATATGTACAGACATATTGCGGCCCTGAGACTGCTTTACTACTTTATCGCTCTTGTACCTCTTATGGCTCTTATGATTCTTATGGCTCTTATGGCCATTATGGCTCTTATGGCTCTTATGGCCCTGCTGAACGCTTCAAGTAAGATAGAGTAAATTGTTGAGAACGATGAGTGCCGAAGTACTACTGGAACTTCAATTTCTGGGCATTAGTCCCTATCCAACAGACCAGACCTGGCATCCTGCTCCTTGACAAAAGTGATGTTATTCTACTCATCAATTCTAATCAAATGGAGCTTTGTATTCTGAAGTCCATCCCAAATTCAAATGACCATTATCTGGATATAGGACCTCTTATAGAGTTATTCCAATCTTTCTGTAACAATTTCATGTAACACACAGTTTTTCATTTATGAATGATCGTTTGTAAGTTTGAGATGTACAACACAAGGAGATAGTCGCTTTCTTAACGGTAACGTAAAGATAGCCTAATATTCGTAGAACCCATCGACTTGTTCTGTAGATACAATTAGGATTCTTAAGTGTGAATCCCTTCTGAAAATATAAAGACAAACTCTTCTTACTTTTCGTACATATATATGATTTTGGAAGATTTGTCTTCTATTGTTCTCCTCTGCGCTGAATAAGTTATCAGGCCTAAATATCAACTTATATAGTTGATACCCATTGAGCATGTATCGGCAAAATTTTGTTTACATTCTCATCATACATCTGTCTCCTGGTCTGGTCTGCTTCGTTAGCCAGCCTTACTTGATCATTGGTTTTGGTTTTACCCATCGCAGATTATTTGCATTTCCTAATAAACAAATGAAGGATGTTATAAATATTGAGAAAGTCGGTTTGAATGGAATTGGTGTTGAGCATGGTTAAGTGCTCGCCTAAGACCCTGATCGACACAAACTCTTTCATTATCAGGCTCGGAAAAAAAACCTTATCCTGTTTGGTTATATCGAAGAGGCCAACGAAGATATCTCTCAGGCCGTCCGTAAAATTTTCGAAACACATTTCTTGGAGGCAACCCGAGCGCGATAAACCCTGGTTTGATCTAGATTGCCGTCAGGCCAAAAGAGTCTTGTCCAATTCCTTGAAAAAAAAGCAGTACTGATGCAAACTCTGATGAAACAAAAATGTCCTATATTGTAGCCAAAAAGAGTTACCAAGCCCTGATCTCGGATAGAAAAATCTAAATTCGAAAATGACATCCTTGCCGATCTAGAGAAGGTTAACGATTGTAAGTCTTTTTGGGGCACCGTTAATAAATTTAGAGGCCTGAAGGGAGGATCCATGTTAGTTCTTTCCATCAAAGACTAGAAAAATTTTTTGCATCTAACGCTTCCTCTGGGACGTTTGTCACCAACTTGTTTCCCAGATGTACTTCACCCTCTACTCGACTGGGATATCACATCTCAAGAAACCATTGATTCAATGAACAAATGTAAATCTAATAAAGCTCCAGGACCTGATATGATCTCTAATTGTTTCTATAAAAACTTGCCACAAAATTGGTTCCTTTACCTCGAAACTTCATTCAATAAAATACTTCATAATGAATACGTTCCAATAGACTGGACCGAATCCGTAACACAGATGATCCACAAGAAACACGATCCTACAAATACTAACAATTATCATCAAATCGCTTTTTTAAATTCACTACTGAAAATTTCCACTCAAATTTTGCTATTTAGTTTGAAAAATGGGAATGCTTACGCCACGTAATTCCGGAAGCTCAATCAGGGTCCCGTTGTGGTAAAGGGTGTATTGAAAATATATTCAGACTCACTGCTATCTCACAAATTTATTTACAAAAGAAGAAGAGGCATTTTTCTACCATAATTGTAGATTTTCCGTGTGCTTTCCCATATGTGAATAAACTCTTATCTGGGCGGAGCTCTACAATCTTGGGGTGGGCTCGAAAATCATTAGAATCTTACAAAGCTTATATGAAAGAGCTCCAACCCATGTAAAGATAAGGTTCGGACTCTCAGAGGAAGTACCCGTTACTGAGGGAGTTCTACAGGGTGAAGTGCCAAGCCCAATCATGTTCAATTTCCTTACCTCCAACGTAGGGATATTTTTCAGTGATAAGGGATTGGTCGGGTTAAAAATACTTGGAAAAACTGACATAATCTTGCTGATATATGCGGATGATTTGATTATTTTTGTTGATGCCTAAATTGATGCGATCAGAAACTTAGGGCCCTCCAGAAATATTGTGCAATTAATAAGCTTACAGTTAACAAAATAAAAACAAAATTTACTATCTTTAAAAAGGGCAGAAATAGCGATAAGCTCTTAGGCCAGAAATACGTCAATAGTCTTCTAGAATTTGTGCCGATATTTAATTACCTCGGCACTGTTTCTTCAAGGGCTGGTGTATCTAAGCAGCTGCTTAAGACGCGGTGAAAAGGGCTTATTTAGCCTCTGCTTCTGCGACTAGTATTTTGATCCGTTCTAAATGTTCCTTCATGGCCTTCCATGGCTAAAATTCAAGATTCCCTTATAAAAAGTACGTTACTATATGGGTCTTATATCTATGGTTCCAGCTACCTAGAGATCTTCAAGAAAGCACAAGTACGTTTCTTCAAAAATTTGTTCCGCCTATCTAGGAACACACCTGATTCTGTAGTCAGATTGGAACTAGGATTAACTGGTATTTCCCATTATATAATAAAGATGGCCCTCAAGTGGGCAGCTCAGGTCTTCGAAATGGAAGACTCCCGTTATCCCAAGTAATTTATGCAAAATTAAGCTAGGACTGCTTGCGCTTAGAATCACAAATACAACTGGCTAGGCCAACTCACGAGATGTTTGGAGTCAGCAGCAGAGATGGGCACAATTCAAAATATTATTCAATCCTGAATAAAGAAAGTACTTCAAGAAGTTTTTGGAGTTAAGGGGAGGTTCTGGTCTTTTTTTCAAAAAAATTAATTTTTTTGTTTGTTGATTGAATGAAAGGTATGAATGTCTAGAATATATGTGCAAAAGGATTTTTTGATCCGGAGCATGTTTTTCAGATTGAAGCCTCTCGAACGCACCGTCGTCCCGAAACGTGCTTTTGAGACTTGAAACTTTGAAGGCGTTTTTCTCGAAACCACATTTTCAACCTCTTGTCAAGCCTAACTCAAGATCTACTAATCCAATTTCCATCTACTAAAGTTTTCCTGGAAGGGTATGATTTTTTGTATGACTTTATCCTAAAATGGGTGTAAACAATTGTTAAATCATTATTGTTTAACAAGATTGAAGTTGCAGAAAGTGGGTAAAAATTGGACGTTTTTTTCAAATGGCCATAAATTGGATAATTTTCCAGGAAAATTCATTGAAAATAGGTTGAAGTCATGGGGAGTTTTATCAATTTTATGAAACAGTGATTTATTTTGATGTCAGTTTACTACAAGAGGCTGTAGACTTGACACGAGCAAACGATGTCTCGCCGGGAGAGGTTCACGAGAGCCGCCATTTCGAATTTTGTAAAAAAAAATTGTTCTGACTTCTATAAACAACACCCAATAAAATAATCAGAACCGGAAGTTTATAAGTCTCTCCTTTA